>CAUYON010103482.1:0-22010 GCA_963573935.1 Arctocebus calabarensis
CATATAGTAAACGAGAAAATATCATGAATGGTATGTCAATCAGGTTGATAAAATATCTCAGATTGCATGTGAAGCCCCCACACTGTACCCCATGGTTGAACTAATGTACACAGCTATGATTCAATAAAAAAAAAGAAAAAAAAAAGAATGAAATGAGCTGGGTTAAAGGAACTTCTCAGGGACCTGGGAGTATCTAGAAAATAGCTACAGTGAGAAGCCATTCCCACTGCTGTGGCTGAAGGGTACTAGACATGAAGTCATTCCTAGAGTACTAGAGAGCTAGCATGGGCAGGGGCTTCTAGAGGGAATGAAGGAGGGAGCTGAAGTCAGGAAGACATTGTGCCCTGGCCAGTGATGGTACAGTGTAACAGCGAAAGTACAGGTGCTGTGGCTGCTGAATCTTTTGTTCACCAGCCTGTCCTGCCAGTGGGTTGAGCCCAAATGAAATCCAACCAGGAAAAGACTGGAATCCTGAAGCTCCAGGATTCAGCCTCCATGGTGTTTAAAGGAAAATGGAATCTTTTGTGGGGAAAATGGAGAAAATCCAGAAAAAAATTATCCCCATTTTAACATGAGCAACTGAGATTTAAAGATATAAAGTAATTCATTCAAAACCAAACAGCTAATGTGTAGAGCTGGAATTTAAACACACATCTGTTTTACTCCAGTCACTACAAGGGTATGAATGAACTGATGTTCAGCAAGACTATTCTTCAAAGTTATTGATTTTTGTGTGTGAAAGATGGAAGACTAGAGTCTAGTTCTCATTCCCATTTTGGCATTTGCTTTCTTATGTTGGCCATTGAAGAAAAAAGCCAAGAGCTGTGTATATCCAGCCCATTCTCATAGGAGTGAAAGCTATCCACTGACCTAAAAAATCATTTCTTTCTGAAAAGCTTAGAAAATTCTAAGTTTCATATAAAATGTTTAAATGGCATATGCTGTTTTTCCAAGCTGTCAGCACATTTTTGTCTTGATTGCAGACACTTAGCCCCAGCTGGTGCAATGCATGTGTTAGGAGAGGGAGGAGGACAGGATTGAGAATCAACAAGATTTGGGGGACTCAGTGCTGGCGACTCAGTGCGGGCTTGGCCATTCCTAGCTCTGTGACCTTTCGCGATAATACCAATAATATAAGTTCTGCAAACATTTTCTTCCCTTTGTGAGATTTACTCACATCTTCATAGTTTTTCTGAGGTGCTAACTGAGTGGTCACAACCTGTGAGGTCAGGAAGTATTAGACTTTATGTCTTACACATGAAGAATCAGGCCTAGAAAGCACTAGAATCTCACTAAAAATTCCAGAGCTGAAAAGGGGTGCTGTGCAGACCCAACTCTACATTCTTGTCTACCCACTCCCTTTCTGGACAACCAATTTGTAGCATTCAATCCATTAGGTTTCATTGTAAAGTCATGTCCACATACAAGTCCTGAGAATCTGTGATTTTTGTCCTAGATTATAAGCAACGCTACCAAAGATATCAATATAGTCAGTGTCCAGGGATTGATAGTTCCTTGTTTTTCCTTTTTATGTTTTAGATCAGTGGTTCTCAATCTTCCTAATGCCTAGTTTTCATTGTTAAATAGGGGTTGCAACCCTACAGGTTGAGAACCAGTGTTTTAGATGAATATGTTTATTACCTACAGCTTTTCAGACACAAAGATTGATTTATTTAATGAATTTTTAAATGTATAATGGGAAACCAATCTAAGTTAATACAGTCCCATTTTCTCATTCTAATGTTGGATGATTTGAGTGTTAATAAAGGAGATTCAGACTTTTATGTTCAAGGTAACGGGGTTACTCCTCTAGGAAGGTCTGGGAAGAAGCTTCATCCTGCCCAAAGTTATTTACCTTGTTTATCTTCAGATGGGAAGCCCAGCAAGAGATTTATTTCATGTCTCTATAATTCTGAGCTTCTTTTTCTTAGCCCTGATCTCTCTCAACACTCCTGAATTTCTACCTTTATAGTATTTTCAAAAGAAAAGAATAAAGAGAAAAATAACCAGAGAGGTTTAAACTATGAAAATGAAAAAAAGGGGAAAGATTGTAAGTTCCACTTTTGATACCCTTTTTAGTCTAACAAAAATATATATTCCATCGAAGAAAGCATTTCCACTGGTGAAAAAGTCTTGATGCCTTATAACATTGTATCTGCTATAGGTCATTAGTGGTACTTTGGAAAATCTGTAATTTTTATGGTGTTCATACATAAGGAAAGGTGGCAGAGCAATATTTTCAGTATTTGGAAAAATAGAGGCGGCTGGCTGCCGGGTGTGGATCTTGGCTTCCTCCTTTTTCACCTCTCTAACCTTGGGCGAGTTATTTACCATGTTTCTGCATTTTGGCCTCCTCATTGACATAATCCAATTATAAATAGTACCTATATCGTATGGATATTTTTGTGGTAAACAAGTTAATATTGATAAAAACACTTAGATTAATATTGAAACATAGAAAAAATTATATAATTGTTAGTTGTCATCAGAAATATCCTTTTCGTTCATGATCATCATCACTACCGCTGCCACCACCATCATCCACTTCTACTACAGAAATGCAATCCAATGTGTCCAGTCTTCTAAAGTATAATTATTATACTTAAAAATTGAATAAATTATAACTAATTATAGAACTTCATTATTTAGAATAATTTAACCAAAGAAATGGTTATATATATATATATATATAGCACATTATATTTTGGGACATATAACCAGACTCTGAACTTTTAATTCTAAGAATTGGCCAGGCTTTCTTTCTTGCTGATAGTGTACAGAATGTATAGAAAGTTTTATTCACAGTGATTCTAGCCAGTTTGCTGTAATTATACCCTATATGTTTTCCCAGGGTTTTAGGTTAGAAACTACTAACACAGAAACATTCCAGGAGTTAGAATTAGACATAAATTATGTGCTACAGAGGTGTCTTCTGTTACCAGAAGTCAGGTCAGAGTCTCTAAAATCACATTAAGTTACTGTTTTGGTGGTTATTCAGTTTCACCCTTGGGAGAATTAAGAGGGCCAACAAGAAGTATAATAAATCTTGATCTGACCCAAACATAATTAGTGATTAAACTTTCCATTAACAATCTCAATTCTGTTAAAAAAAATCTAGAAAATTTATATTTTTACTCCTTTTACACTTTCATAAGTAGAGAAGTAGAGAAATACTTCACACATTCCATAAGAATAATTACTATATTTGTCTGTTTAATTAGAGTCAATGCCTTATTTACGTGCTTGGGGTTTTTCATTTGAGAATGAGAAGGGACCAAGAAAAGGGTGAGACTTTTTCTTAAAAAACACAGGAGCGATTGGCTCTCTATTTTTTAATTTTTATCTATTTTCTCTGTCTCAATCCCCAGCCTCTGAGCCCAACTTGAAGGTGCGGTCCAGGTTAAAACAGAAAGTGGCAGAGAGGAGAAGCAGCCCCTTACTCAGGCGGAAGGATGGAAATGTTGTCACTTCATTCAAGAAGCGAATGTTTGAGGTGACAGGTAATTGAGGATTGGGCAGACATATACTAACAAATGTTGGTAGTAGAAATGAAAAAAAATTAGTTTAGAATAAACATGCCTGCTGCATATTAAAAGTTATTTTAAGGAAAATTATTTCTTGAAAGGAAATTATCTTGAAAACTCACAAGTAGTTCAGTAAAGCTTGCTATGCATTCACCAACTGTGTTAAACAGGAAATGAATGGGGGAAAAAAAAACAGAGCTATGTGTCAATCAAGGCATAACTAGGAAATACTAAAGCTCACCTTATTCTTTTCAGAAGGAGGCAGTCCATTTTGGGAATGCCAACTAGGAGAATATAACTTTTAACGAAATTGGATCAGAAATGAGTAGAGGGAGGTCTAAGACGAACACTTCCCCCCTACTCAGACATGAATGTACAAAATACATCTGGGAAAATTAAACTACATAGAACAGCAAAACCTTGACTTTTCAGCAAATTTACAGAACTCATAAATGACTTTATGTGTTTTCTAGTGAACTGAGACTTATGGCAGGAGGAGGATATATTGCTTTGTACAAAGGGGAAGAAACTGTCATTTTCACTGGTCTCAAATGGAAGAGTTCTTATTGTTTTAGCTGCCTAGTTAGTAGTGGGGTGAACAGGTTAGGAAATTCAACCTGATGTCTTGCAAATGCCCCTAGTCCCTGTTATACCTGGTTTGAAATTAGAGAAGACCTAAAGTATACAAGAATTAAAAAGTCCAAAGTAATAATCCTACTGTCATTGAGTATCTACATGTATCCTACTGGTCTTTTTCTTTGGTTACATCAAGGAAGAAGTAGTTATCTGTAACCATTTTCCTCTATTCTTAAGGAAAATCATTGTAGTACCAGTGTAGGCTATTGGAATTAATTCTATAAGATCAGATCAGATCTTATCCTTAGTAGGATTATAAAAATTCTTTATTTTCTATATATCTCTTTTGGCTGTGACAGTGTCTAGATTTGGGGAGACATTATGGAGGGTGATGGATGTAGAGGTAGAAAAAATGTATTTAGGAATACAATACTAATGCAACATGAAAGTTCGACAAGTATTTTAGGAATGATGGAAATTAGTCTGCTAGTCAGTCCTGATAGTGATTACAATGGATAATTTTTCCTTGAAGGATAAGAAATACTAATGAAATGAACAGTAAGTAAAATTAAATTACTTTCTCTTGCTGCCAATTTTATAGCAACATATATAATTTGTAATTCAGACCAGTTGAATTCTAAGTTTGGAATTACAGACTATTTTCCCCCAAGAAATGTTATTATATTTAAGTCATTAAAAATCTTAAGGTTTCCTAATAGAAATCTTTGGTCATGGTGGGTAGTTGAGAAGGGAGTTTGCTTTAATGAATGTAAAAGAATAATAAACCTATAAGCTATCTAATGTAAATGGAGATAGCTTATTTTTCTAACTAAAAAATTTTGAAGCAAAGGGAAAATTGTATATATTGCTATTTTTTTCTGATAATAAAATCTTATAAAAGATTATAAAATCTTAACATCTAAGATCATATTTACTTATCCTAATGTGCTTTTCTGTTTCCTTATTAGTCTCTTGTCTTGGTCATAACTTTTTCTACAGTCACTTTTTCTTCCCCAACAAATTGCAGTGGAGTTTAGCTCAATATTTACTGCAGTAATGATTAGTTCTCATTTATAAGGTTTGCCAAAATTTAACTTGAACTTTGTTACATTTAAAATATTGTATTATTTTTCTTCTTAATTTTGTGAGATAATGACTTTCATTTTCAACCCAGAAAATAATGTATACTAAAATAGAGGCTTGTGCATTTACTACACACACATTTGTGGTCAGCCAGCTGTGACTTGTGGGTCCTTTGATAGACATTTTTAACTGGTATGCCGGTGTCTCAGGAGGCTCTGTACTACTAGCACACAAGTGCACTCTTCACCTGCATTCTTTCCCAGTTCTCTGCCAACTTTCATCTAATTTGGATAAACTCTGTACGGATCTTAATACCAAATATTTTTAGTATCTAGGCAGACACTATCATGGCATCATAGCAGTTATCATAAACTGCTGTTGCTATTATTCTCTAAACTTTACATCTTTTCTCTCTTCCCCCTTGCATAGACTCAAGTGTAAGCTCTTTTAAATTCCATACCACCTCTCTCCTCCCACTGATTGATATGAGAAGCACTTGCCATCTTCCTCCTTCTCTAATTCAAGTGTTCTCAGCCCACTTCATCCCCCTGAAAGCACAATTGTTCTAAAATTCTAAGCATTGACCCATCCTTTCTCCCCTTCCATTCTCCCCTTCTCCATGGCACTATTTATTGAACTACTTCTCTTCAACTTCCAGTTCCAATATCACTCTTTCTTTGAGTGTTTTCTCAGTGTCCAAGAGAATCAGTTGTATCTCCTCCCAGGTACTGTCCAGTATGATGGTATGGAATCTTCTGTTGTGGTAGTTGCTGCCTTGAATTTTAGTGCTTATCACAGCAGTGATTTCTACATAAGGAAATGCTTTACTCTTAATATCACATAAGATAATATGAATAATATAACTTAAAATCGGTGAAACAGATAGTTAAGAAAATAGTTTTGAAAACATGGCAATAAGATAATAATGAGACTCAGTACTTAGTTTTACCAGAAAGACAAGTGTTAGGAGTTTGAGAAAAGTCCCTATAAGAATAAAAAGGAGAGAGAAAGAGATGTATTTTCTTTGTTAAAATAAGATTAAACAAAAAAGAGGTAAATATTTTAAAATATCAAAATGTAAGCTACAAATATAGAGAGAAAGGTAGTGAGAAGATGTACTTAAGTATTTTATGATACTCCTAACTTGATCTGATCCCACAATAAGTAAGTTGGAGCACCAGAAATCTGTCACCAATTTCACATTTTTTCCAATGACATTACACTTCTGTGTAGAGAACATTCATAATAGAAAGTGGAAAGTTGAAAGTGCTCTAAAGGAGGGTTAGAAAATACTGCCTAGACATTGGAAGTTCCTATTCATTCTCTGTGGTACATATGATATATAAGACATGCTTTGAATTTGCAGGTGGGATTATGCCTGCAATGAAGTGAAAGAAAAAGAGGATTAAAAAAATTAGCAACAAGGATGAGGTTGGCATTTACAGAGAGTAGAAGCCTGTGATTTAATTTGACTAAGTGCAGAGTGCAGAAATGGTAATAGTGGGGCATAACATTAGGCTCCTTTTGGGAGCAAAGGAACATGGTGGAAGTTGTATCCGAACGACCCTCTGGCAAGAAGTTTGATGGGCAGTACCCACAGTTCAGTGGGTATGGTGCCAGACACGTATCACCAAGGCTGGCGGGTTTGAACCCTGCCCGGGCCTGCTAAAACAACAATGACCACTGCAACAAACGCTCATAGCCGAGCTTTCTGGGGAGCACCTGTAGTCTCAGCTACTTGGGAGGCTGAGGCAAGAGAATCGCTTAAGCCCAAGAGTTTGAGGTTGCTGTGAGATGTGATGCCACAGCACTCTACCCAAGGTGACAGCTTGAGACTCTCTCTCTCTCTCAAAAAAAAGAATTTGAAAGGAAGTTTTGAGGGACTACTATAGCCACTCAGAAATATTCATAAGTTCATGACAGAATAAAGAGGCCTTAAGCACAAACAGTTTTAGTAAGATGTAGATGAAAGACAATGTAAAGAATAAATCAGGAGAAATTAGCAACTGATTAGATTTGGGGTAAAAGAGTGAGGGTAAAACTAGGAGTGGAGATAAAATACAAAGATAAGCAGAAAAATGTTTAATATTAGAACACACACATTGAAGTTTGATACACATATAAGCAAAGATTAAAAATGTCTAGCATTCCAGAGAAATTTGGGCTGGAATTTATGAGAGTTAAAGGCAAGAACTGTAACTTTTAGGAGATTATTCTGCCTATAAATGACATTTGAAGACATGATATTGAGTGACTTTGACAAGAGAAAAAAGAAAAGGCCACAACATAGGTGTATGAATTTAGAAATTGTAGAAGGGGGAAAGGTCAGAGTGATGGCAAGGCAAGCATGGAGGGGGAGAATGTTAAAGGATACGGAGGGGAATGTTTCGCAAAAGCCTTTAAATTTGGTAGCATTTGAGAGAACAGTTGTGGTTGATAGTGGATAAACTATAGCTCCAGGGCTTGAAAAAAATGAGCAGACACTGTGAGAACACAGTACTTCTTAAGAATTACTAGCACGTTGTCAGCCTAAAGGGGAAACTCCAGTGGAAAAGGAGGGCGTGAAGAGTGCAAATAATTGATGGAACAAAATCTTAAAAGGATTTCATGTTAGGGAGTATGATCACAGGTGGAAGTAAATGTGCTAACTTTACAGAGAGGAGGGGAAGAGAACACTTTACCTTTGAAATGGGGAAGGAGAATATAGGTAACGTAACTCCGAGGTAGAAAGTAAAGGTGCTGGAGAAAATATCAGAAGTCCTTAGTCTTTGAAAATTATGAAGCAAGATTATTTGTGCAGAGTTAGGTTGACAAGCTATAATGATGAGGTGACTAGTAAATTTTTGAAATAAATGAACTATAGAAGGTGATAAGGAATTAACTAGAATTTGATGATTAATTTTCCAAGGCTGGAGAAGACGAATACTCTGGCTATATTTCTAGGTATTGGAAATAGGTACATTTCGATCAGATGTTTTAATAAATATACTAATTTCTTCATCTGTTGAGGTACATCTAAATTTTTTATCTGAAAAGCAAAGAGATGAGTTGAATAAATAATCTGTCTTCTTGTCAACTTTTGCTCAAAGGCATTTCTTGGTGTTTAAAATGTTACGTGTTAAATTTAGGGAACTTCTCATCTTTTGGAAAAGGAGTTGGGTAGAGTTAAAAATCAGATAGAGGCCATCAGTACAATGCTGAGATTTTACATTTTGCTATATTTCCTCAACTCAGCTTTGACTCATCTGCACTATAATAAAGCATAGCCTTAGTGTATCAAATAAAGAGCAATTTATGGCAACGTACATAAGCAATTTTTTCAGACATAACAAAAACAGCTCTGGACCTCATGTGTTAACAACCTGTTTTTTTTTTTTTTTGATGTGAGCAAGTTCATTATCTCTATTACTATTATTTTTTTAAGATAGCACAAAGAGCAAGTAGAAAAGATTCCTTTCTCTAATTTTCTTTTGTTATCAAAAACTTCTATGACCCTCTCTAACCAGGTATCTTTACTTCCCTAAGTAAAATTCCATAAAAAGGTTTTTTTTTTTTTTTTTTTTTTTGAGACAGGGTCTCTCTCTGTCACCAGGCTTGGGTGCAGTGGTGTGATCATAGCTCATTGTGCCCTCAAGCTTCTGGGCTCAAGCAGTCCCCAGCCTTGGCCTCCCAAAGAGCCGGGTTTATAGGTGTGAGCTTTTGTACCCAGCCTATTCCAAAAGTTTTTGTAGTTCTTTGTGTTTAGTGGTATTGTGCTTGTCATTTACATAGTAGGAATATTATACCTGTGTAGTATGTTCTGTATGGTAATTAAATTTCATTCCTATATTTTTTATGAGTACATTTGTACTTCATGATATTTTTCAGAATCCTCAGTCAGTAGCAGCTCTCCAGGTTCTGGTCCCAGCTCACCAAACAACGGGCCAACTGGAAATGTCACTGAAAATGAGACTTCTGTTTTGCCCCCCACTCCACATGCTGAGGTAAGACTCTAAGTATTTTGTTTCTACATATTATTTCTGAGTTGAAGCTTAATGTCCAAGTGAGTTTTATGAATTGGAGTTTACTCAATTTCACACGTTCTAAACCTATTTAAAAAATTTGTTTTTATTAACTGATACAAATATTAGAAACTGATAAGGAAAAAAACTGACATTCATCAACTGATATAAATAAACCCATGAAAAATAACTCATTTATTAACTGATATAAATAAATGCCAGTTATTTTTATTATTTATAATATGAGGACTTAAGTAAATTTGATCTTATTTATAAGTAAGACTATCAGGGATGTTTGGATGGCAGTCAGGTTGGAAAAATATGGAAATATTATCCTTAAATAACTCATTCTTAGTCATCCCATATGTACCCTGCCCAATAGTTAGACAGTTTACTAGTCCTTCTGCTTAGTTATTGGTTATTCTGATGGGAATAGACCCATTAGTAAGTAAGAATAATTTCCTGCAAATATCTCAGAATAGCAAGGTGAGTTTTATCCATTTGACCTGAGAGTAATGAAAAATAACCAGAGCACTGTAGTTAAGGGATACAGAATTTCAGGGAGCAAATATTTCTTAAGCATCTTCTGTATGCATTTTACCTGGTAATGGGCATAATAAATATGGACAAAATATGCAAAATAAATGACATATTAACGGAAATTAGTTTAAAGTAACACATGATTTATTGCAACCAGTGACATAAGACTAAGAGGAAAGTAAATATGGAAGTCAGCAAGAATGTGTGTAGTTTCAGCTTCTGTAGTAAGCTAAGCAAACACCAGTCTGAAAATAGCCACTCATGGAATCAGAGGTTCTTGAAGTCACCATCCATTGACTGAAAGCCTTTATTTTTTCCTGTCATTATAATGCCTTCTTCATTATTACTTGCTCTATGCAGTGATCATTTGAGTGGTAACTCCTCATATGTAACTGTGACGTCCTCCTTCATTTGTATTTTATAGAATCATGGTCCCTCAGGCAGTAAGGGATAGAAAGGGCAGATCAATGGTGATTCTTGGATCAACATTGTAGTTTTCCTGATATGTGATTATCCAACCTCTGAAAGAATGTTTACACTGATGGGAGCTTGCTTCACTGTATCCTGAAGAAGTCCAGTTGATTTAAAGTAATTATCTTGACTGAAAGAAATATGTCTACATATTATGCCAACATATCTGTCACTCTGGGACTTCACATATGTCTTACAAATGGCACACACACACATAATGTATGTAGTAAATATTTGTAAATTAGAAATCATCAGGCCAAAATACAAGTGAAACCAGAAACTCAGGTTATCCCTTATAAAATGAAGGACTGAGGCCAGTGAAGTCAATTTTGCTCTGAGAACATTTGTATACTTTAATTTGAGCTTTGATTTTCAGGGCCTTTTGAAACTCAGGAGATAGAAGATAAAGCTTAGTACTGACCAAGGAAGATAATCTAATAGGAGACCCACCAAAACACTTAGCTGGATCTAAAGGCCCATATCTATGCTACATCGGTGAGTTGCTTCTCCCACTCTCAGTATCTTCTCATGGAGCAGAACAAAAGGTGGAGTCTCTGCCTGAAAGTTGTAGTCATGAGCTAGCCCCATAATTTTAGTCCCCACAGCTATCTATAAAAACCAAGTTTAAATCCTCTCTAGAGGAATAGATCTTCCTGCTAGATTTCAAAAGTTTCTCTCACAAAATTTTCCAAGGAACATGAAAAGAATTGATCAATGTTCTCAGTTATGACCACCTTTCAGCTCTCTGAAGAACAGTAACTCACACCTCTATATTATCTCTAGGTCTGTCGTCTTTTTCTTGTTCTCAGCATCTTGTTGCCCCTCCTTCTATTTTTCTTTTAAAAACATGAAGAAAATGGAAAAAACACTTCTTGTGTACTTTTTGTGACCAGAAATATAAATGAGATTATTGGTCTACTGGTTGTAGGTGATTTCTTTTGGTTAGTGCTATTATACCTCAATATTGGCCAGTTCTATAACCCTTGAATCAATTCCCAAGAAAAGAAATATTTTTAAAACTTTAGATTTCTATTATATCTCAGTTTAAAGAATGTGATTCTTAGTAGTTGTAGAGATATCTAAGATCAGTCCCTGGATGGATTTTGTGCCTTTAGAAAATGAAAATGACACACTACATTTATACCCAGCAGCATGTAGAAATATTCCGTCAATGCAGTAAGGTTCAAAAGACCACTTATAGCATGGTAATATTTTATTAAGTTAAAAAACAGCAACATCATATTTTGTTTGAGAATATGTAATAAAAGTATAATTTAAAAAGATCAGCATGATAAACACAAAATTTAGCGTGATGATTACCTTTCAGAAGAGAGGAAGGGGGAGATTATGGCTTGATAGTTACTAAAGAAGAAGATCCATGGATTCCTTCTCATTATAGATACACACACATATGCATATGTTACTTGGTACAACATATTAGAACTACCAAGAAATACACCTTGATGATATTGGAAATAAATAGAAAACTTCCAAGCCTTTATGACCTATTAAATTAAATGTAATATAATGTTGCATATTGTGTAGTAATTCAATCTTTAAATTTATACATATATAAAAATTTATATCAACATATACAGTGGAGAATATAAATTAAAGGAGTTAGTTTTTATTGTTTTAATCTGTTTTATATTCTTACAACCTTAACTGTCACAAATTACCTGTTTAGATACCAGAGTTTTTCATCTAATTGTTGAACAAATTCTGTCACTACAAACCGTTCTTTCCACCCTAACCATTAAAAAAAGAAAAACAAAACAAAACAGAAGGAAATGTGATTTAATGGGGTTTAAAAGGGTAGAGGTATTTCTTCAGGTCAGTGACGGGACATTCACCTCTAGAGCTGGAAAGACTAGTTCAAAAGCAAGCAGTGACTTACATCATAATGAATTAATTGTGTGCCTGAACTATGATCCAAAAGGCCAGGTGGGCAGACCTTTATGCACAGATGGGTAGCCTCTCTGTGGCCCAGAACAAAAAATGCAACCCTGATGGCTAACATGTGGTTTTCTGCTGTATTGCATTTACAGAGCTCTGTAGCATAATTCATTCTGGTTAGGTGAGGAGACAGTGGAATTCAGACCAACACCATCAGCAAATTAATGCCCTCGCTTTGTCACACTAAGTGCTTCCATCTAAACTGGGGGAAAGAGAGAAAAGTATATATGCTTTTGTTTGACCATTATTTAGAATGTAGTGTGACTATAACAGATGTCTTGTAAGATTAATAACTTTGTGATTTCATAGAAACAGAAATATTTGGGGGCTATGAATTATTTACATCATCACACTCTCAAAAACTTAGTTTCGTATTTCACCACTTATAAAAGAGGCTTATTCTAGTATTTTTGTTTATGCAGTACAGGTGAGTTTTCATTTTAAAATGGTATTCTGGTGTATATTTGTATAAATTTTTTGTTTTATGACCTGGAAGTTGAAAAGCATGTCATCCAATTCTTTGGGATTCTTTTCTTTTTGCTGCTTAGAAAATAGGAAAGCATGGATGTATCTAAAGATCTTGAGCCCTAGAAAAAAACAAAATTTTCTGTCTTGTAACTCACATGTCTTGCCTAATTTAGATAAAGAAAAGAAAGAAGTAGGAGAATTTACTCATAAGTCTCTTCTCAGAAATAGCACAATGTAGTAGAACGTATGGGCGTTCCATTCAGAAGACTCAGCATGAACCTGGCTCCAAAACCAATGACTTTGTCATCATTGGCCAAGTTGCCAAACTTCCCTGGACACTTAGATTCCTGATCTAGTAAAAGCTAGTACTGTAACACCAATGCCAACAGCTCTGATGTCAGGAATCAGTGTTTGGAAGGCAGGTGGGAAATTGTGAAGTTCAGAGCAAGTTCATTTTTTGTTGTTATTGTCGATTGCTGACTCCTAGTAGGGAAAACTCATTAGCATGTTTTTCTTCAAGCCAGCAACTCTCATCTGAGACTGTCTCCATCTGCTCTGACCACTTCTATTCCATTCCCTCCATTTCTCGCATATGCTCAGTCCCAGAACTCGGATCGTTGGAGCTACTTGCTTTACTCATTTGTAAACTTGGTTGGGGAGCTGAAACCTCCAGGGTTTTTATTTCCAACTCCAGTCAAAGATGTCTTTACCTATCTAGTTACTTTATTGTTAATACTGTAGGCCTGTGGGTTCAAATGTTTCCATGGATATCAACACCATTACTTTAGATTCAGTAGATTTATTTGATAGCTTATTTTAGAAGTAGCCAAGCTGCTGGTTTATTTCTAGTTGAACATTAGTGGCTGTCTCTGCTATGTTATATTTTAAATAATTTTTTCCCAATAGATATAAATGATTTTAAAAAGGATTCTAATAATAAGGTTAAGTGTTCTAAAATCATCTGAAATGTCACTTGTTTTGCTGCAGTCCCACATGACTCATTCGCCTATTGTTTCATAACAGTTGTTGTGACATTTGCTGTAAATGTTATACTCCCTTCTGAGTGGGTGGAGAGCCAGGGTATTTGATGGCAGCAAATAAAACACTTCCCCCCGCCACCCCCCGCTCAGGGAAAGGACATTGCTATGACAAAAAAAAATCATTTACTGGGAATAACATGAGTCAATATTGTAAAGCAAGATCTTTAACAAAACATTGATGCCTTTTTAAATGCCAAGCAAATTCTGCCAAATGAGTTTTTTCTTTTTGTCTCCCAACTATCTTATCGTAATAACATCATGGGTGTCCAGTAAGAATGAAAAGTAAGAAACTTCTATTGCCTAAACGATTTTCTATTTTAATTACATGGAGATTTTAATTTTCTGTCTTGAAAAATATTATGAGAGCTATAAATAAACCTTAAATAATTATATATTTTTTTTCTCTTAACATGGCTCTCTTTTTTTTTTTTTAAGATCATCTAGATTTGGGGATTTGGAAGTTTTTAAAGCCCAAATCTATTGAATCTGATGACTTTGTCTTCCTGGATGCCATTCAGATAGACACCGATGTTACATGATAGACTAGTCAGGGGAGCTTCAGTCTGAGCGGAAGACTGTGAGTCCAGGGAAGGTAGGTGGCTGCCCAGAGTCACAAGCCAGAAAGGAGGAGCTCTCAAATGTCAGATGCTTGGACCAAATTTCTTTTCACAAGTTCAGGCTGCTTTTCATCAAAACTCTGTATTTTTTTTCCTTTTTCTGATTCCTATGCATATTGAGATAATTTTAAACATAGAATAAACTGAAAACTCTACATTTGCTTTTCCTGTGAGCTGCTTAAACAGAGGCAATTATTCACATGACTAGTATTCTGTGAAGCATCACCAGTTCACTACTTTGTCTTCTTAATAGTGAGAAAGGTATTCATTTACTTTTTTTTCCTTCCCTTACTCTCTCCTCTTTTTTTCTTTCTTCTTTTTTCCATATCACTTTACATACTTCTATTTTCCTTGCCTCCATAGGCAGTCATTCTCTTCTGTGTTTTTGTCTATATGAGTGGTTCTCAACCTTCCTAATGCCACGACCCTTTAATACAGTTCCTCATGTTGTGGTGACCCCCAACCATAAAATTATTTTCATTTTCTACTTCATAACTGTAATTTTGCTAGTGTTATGAGTTGTAATGTAAATATCTGATATGAAGAATGTATTTAGGTGACCCCTGTGAAAGGGTCATTCGACCCCCAAAGGGGTCGTGACCCACAGCTTGAGAACCACTAGTCTATATGGATTTTTACATCATATATACATAACATATTATATATATTTATATTTATTGTATATATATAAATATATAAAATGTGTAAATATATAAATGACACATTATACATATTTATAATGTATGTATATGTTACATCATATATACATAACATTATATGTATTTATATTTCTTGTATATAAATAAATATATATGTGTAAATATATATACACACACACACATATAGCTTTGTGCCCATGAATTTTAGTGGATATAAATGACCAAATAAATATTAGTCTCACTCTATTTATTTTATCACTAAGCACATGTATTAGGATCCATTCATGTCTTTATGAATACCATCTAATGGTTTGCTTTTAATTACCACAAAAATCCATGTTGGATGCTTCTCTGTTTTACGTGCCTGTTTCCCAAATAGATGTCCTGGTGGCCTTCAGTCCCCACCCATCACCAGAAAGTGCTTCAGTATATACCCATGAACATCACCCTACAGCTCAGTCACAGAATTTTTCACTTTTATAATTCCTAGCAGGGGAATCACTGGGTCATGGCATATAGTATAATTATCTTGGTTTATAGCGCTGAATTATTCACCAGAATTTCTGTGCATGTCTATAGTCCCACCAACAATATGTGAGAGTTTTTACCTTTCTAAATTGCCATAACATTTGACATTGTCAATTTTTTGCATATTTTTTATAATGTCTATTTTGGAAGAGATTCCGAATTTTTTAATTGAAACCAGTAGCTTCTTAATTTAAATGCCTACAAAAATAGCTCTGTTGAAAAGCAATTTTTTCAGTCTTCATGCATTTTATTGAGCTAAGTTGCAAAATATTATCTATAAGATATCATTTTCATTGATATTATAGTGAGAAAAGAAATTAAATGAACAAATGAGTTGTGTACACTGGCTTACACTGATAATCCCAGCGACTTGGGAGTTTGAGGGACGAGGATCATTTGAGCTCGGTGCTACAGTGAGTTGTGATTGTGTTACTGTGCTCCAGCCTGGAGTTAAGAGTTAAAAGCCCATCTCTGAGAAAAATAACAATAAAATGCGAGTAGGAGCCCCATACCCCAGTTACTGGTCCAGTTCATATGTCCTGACTCAGCATCATGCTCTTTCTGGTGAATGCTAGTTATCTATCAAAATCTAGTTTAAAATTGACACCCTTCTCTATGCCATCAAAGTATTTTAACCCTATTCTAATTATAGTGATTATCAAAGCCATTGGAGTTAGTTCTCTACTTTTCTGTGCCTCTGACTAGGATGTCAATTTAGGACACCTCTGTACATGTCTCATCTAATACCATTAATCTGAAATAGAGGATTTTCTCATTGTTTTGTGAAGGCCAAGTAATAGCCATTCATTCATTTAATATTTCCATTTTACTAACCACAATAAAGTTCTCTGGTTTTAAACATTTTTTCAGATTAAAACCATCTTTCCCATGTTCTAAGCTGTGAAATATTGGTGTCATAGAAAAACGCTGATTTCAGGACTGGATTGGTTTCAAAACTGCTCACTGGAAAAATCCTAGCTTTGTCTGAAAATACTTGTGAGCTCTCCATAATCCTAAGGTGGGGTGACTTGCACTCCCAGCCTGGAGGGAATCCTGGTCAGGACCCTTCATCTTCTGGGGGGATGATTCCTTCTGACAACCTGTTAGTCAGGGTTTCAATTCTCAGTGTAGGATGCCACAACAGGGTTAATGAAGGGACATTAACCTGCAACAGATAGACTGTTCTTCACAAAAAGTCATATTAAAGAAGGTACTTGGTAGAAAATGGTTATCTGTAATCAAAGGAGGTAAGCTAAGCAATGATCAAGTCCCTGAAATTTCTGTGATGTGATATTATGCCCATTAGTGTCTTCGGGAAGAGCCAGCTCTACCAAGTGGACATGGGGACACAGAACCTTCCTTGCTGCCTCAGGACTTGCCACCGTAACTTGAACATCTCCTTGTCTGCAGAGTCACCAGGGGTCCCAGTTGCACTCCTTCCTTCCTTTCTATGCTTGCTTTCCTCCTCTGAGCTGCAACTGTTCTCTATACTTCTTTGGGGTTCTCCTGTGCCCTAGCAGTACCTGCAGAATGGTGTGTACGTTCTGTAGCAAACACCTGAGAACAAATCCTTTTGCCTTGGTTAATGTAAATGTTTCATTGTTGGCCCCTGTGGAAAGTGAAATTGCGGAAGTCTCTCAATATCTTCATCTACCACATGACCATAATGGTAGCTTTGGAGCGTGCCTGTGAAAAATGGATTAAGCTCCACAAACTGCATGGCACAGGGCTTACACCATAGTAGGTGCTGGAAATCAATGCATTGCTACAGAACATGAAGCCGTTTAATTTGTAGATGAAACTGTGGGTGTCTGCAATTCCAGAGTAAGAATATTCCCAAATTCCTTCACTTTAGTCAAAGCCAGTATGATAAGTCAGCATGCTGCCACCGTTATAACATCTAAGAAGAAATCTCTCTCTCATTTTAGTGTAAGTCTGCTTCCTGTGATGAGGTGGGAGGATATCACATAAATTCTCTCTGAGAAACAGAGATAAACTCTTTTGTGAGGTCTGTGGTATTTTGGGATGTCATTCTCACAGTACATGTCAAATCTCAGAGCTATAGGAAGCAGATAGAACCTTACATAATTATACATTATTTTAAGTGTTTATTTTTCCACATTGATTTTCTCTTTTATGAATATAGATAAATGGATGGAATATCATTTTCTTTAAAGTTACTATTTCCTTGCAAAAAGCTAGTTAAAATATTTTCACTTCCTTATACATTCCTTTTGTTCTTGTTCAGGTATATATTCTACAATTAAAATTTATGTTAACAGCTTACTTGTATAAGCCAAAGAGCAGTTTGCCTTTTTATTTAGATCAAATATGCAACTATGGCAAGTAGCTCCTAAAATAAAATTGCAGTCGTATGCATTGTAATTTTAAAGTCTTTTCCAACCATCTTCAGCCTGTGGGGTTTTAGATAACTTTTAATTTTGTACAGGATTGCATATAAAGTCACCGTAACGCTGTTGGTTTCAGTATGTCTCTTAATTTGCTTGCACAAATATCTGGCATGCTCTTTTAAGGACAAACAAAATCTGAGTTAGGTTGGAGTTCCAAGTCGCAATGAGAAAACGCTACATTTAACCTCTACTCTTCTCATGTTAAGACAAGGACTCATCTCCAAACAAATGTATGATTGAGATGATGTTTTGGAATAACATCCTGTGTTTTGGTGGCACATCACTCTTCAGTGACATTCTGAGGTTGCATTGTATTAGCACATGATATTTTCCTCAGTTAATTGATATCCCAGGTTTGTCCAGGGGAAAATCTACAGCTCCCCCAAACATGCTTGACAAGTTATTATATTTACTTTAGTCAAAGCCCGTGTGTGCAATATCCCTCCTGGAGGTGGTCTATTATTGGAGTCCCATATGCTTTTTGTTTGGGAAGAAAGCAGTCACTGTGTCATACTGTTACATGGAGTATTCTTTTTCAGGGATGTTGTTCCCTTGGGGACCATATCAGGCCAGAGTTCCCTAGTCTAATAAGACCTTTGTAACTCTTATTGTATAAAAGTTCTAGGAGGGAAGCAAGAGTTAAACAGAAAATGTAATTCAAGCAACCATATTAGGCCACATGTGGGAAAACATGACTCTTAGTAATGGATAAAAAAATGGTATTTGTTGTAAAAAGCACTACAATGCCAAAATGTTCAGGGTATTTCGGTGTAAATGAAGGCTATTGTGGCATATGGAACTCATAACATTTTAACATTTACTTTAGTTTCTGAATATGAATGATCTAAAACTACACCACACAGGATTGTCTATTCATAAATTTTTATATTAAAAGAGATGTGATTACTATGGAAGCCCAATATGATAATATTTAATCTAAGATTTTTTCTTGTGTGGATTTTCCCGTCAGTAAAATGGCATTAAATTGAAGATCAGATGAAGATAATGACTGTGGCAGTATTATATACATTTTTTAATCAATATTACAATAGAAGCATATATACTAATCTGAACTACTCTGATTATTGTACTTCACTATTCAATGACAGACGTGCTGGTTATATTCCATAAAGCCAGAATTTTATAAATGAAGATAGGAGTCCTTCAGATTTTATAACTGTCAGAGGAAGAAAATTTGTATTGATTTTTTACATTATAATTCTTGTATACAGAAGTCATAAAATAAACACTTAAATCTTTTGTAAAGTTATGATTAAATAACTGAAATGTGAGTGTTTTAAAATTGATAATTTCAGACTCTGTTTTTTTTGAACAGCAAATGGTTTCACAGCAACGCATTCTAATTCATGAAGATTCCATGAACCTGCTAAGTCTTTATACCTCTCCTTCTTTGCCCAACATTACCTTGGGGCTTCCAGCAGTGTCATCCCAGCTCAATGTAAGTCATGGTGCAGCATCAGCCTAGACCAGCCCATGTGATATTTTCACAGGGAGCACCCTTTCATTTCTTAAGTATTTATACTTGAGAAAAACGTTGTAGAATCAGCTTTTCCTTCCCTATTTGCTATTTTATGCATTGTTCAAAGATGTTCAGTTTAATTTCAAATCATAGAGTTATATTTGTTCACATAATCATACATAAAAATAATAACTATCATTTGTATAATGACATATAGCTTTAAAAAGAAAGCCTTCTCCAGATATATTATTTTAGTAGCTCCACACATCTGTCCCGTGACCAGATTACAGCCTACATTTTTACAGAAGCAGCAGTGGAGATTTGGAGAGTTTAAAAGCCCAAGATCATAGAGCCAGTAAGTAGCAGACCTGGAACAAAACCCCTGGCAGGATGGAGCGGTGCAGCTTCTGAAACCCAGAGAGCTCATTCACTGAATCACTTTATTTTAAGAATTTAAGTTATTGACCCTGTGGTAATGAAGGAATACATATCTGGAAAAACTCTCTAAGAACAATTTTAGAGTATTCCTAAAATATTTAAAGTGAATCAATTAGTTTAAAAGTCCAGACAATTGTAATTGTCTATTTTAGAGGTAATTGTCATTAGCAGAAGATAGCAGTAATTATTATATTCATTTTTCCTAAAATAATATCAGCTTTAGTTGTTGTAAAAGATTTGTGAGCTTTACCCAGAATAATTCATCTATGAAATGGTAGCAGAAAATTGTATCTCTTCAGAGGTCATGTGACACATTAGGTTTAAAGAGAAATTTATTCTAACCTCTGTCACCAATTTGGCCAATCATTAACATCAAGCCTTTTCCTGAGCCTAGGGCGTCAAATTTCATGTATGTTCAATACATACTATAAAATCCATCACAGGTATTTTATTGTATCTCCTATCTTTTTATTTCCGATGTTTTTAACAGAGTGTTATTTCATGTGATCCTATGATCTTAGACCAGTGAGGAGAAAGTAAAACTTGAATGTGTTTTATATCAAGGGATTGAAAAAGAAAGGCTTGAAAATCCTAAATTCAGCTGTCCTTGAAAACCTACATGAAGCATTTGTAAATAATTGGGTCTAGTGAATTAAAAGAAAAAGGAGTTAGGAATAAAACTAGAAATGAGTATTAATGAGTATTATTTTAAATTATTACATATAAAAATTTATTTTTCTTCTATTATTTTTCCTGTCTCCTCTAATGTTAAGTAAATACTAACCTAAAACTTTTTATGACACATAAATAGGCATTTTAGTTTCAGTAAATTTGCATGTTTTAAGCCACTCTTCCATGTTAACTCACACATGTACCACATTTAATGTGGTCAGAGAAAATTTTTTCCCAGTGGACCAAGTACTAAAGCCAGACCATTTAATATTTCTATGGTAATACAATTTGGTACCATTGGATGAATAAACCAATGTGGTTTGGATTAAAGTTTCATTTTTTTTTTTTGCTTCCATTTTGGTGTGGATGAGGCCATCACAATTAATTTTTCAAGTTTAGCATTGCTTTGGCAAAGGGATCTCTAATATTCCATTTCCCCACTGACTACTAGGAAATTTTAAGGAAAAGAAGCCAGGACAAAGAATCACTTCTAGATTAAATATTACATTGACTTGCTCTGTGACTCAAACAAACCATTTATACCTCTTTGTCCTTCAATTTCTCCATTGCTGAAAATTGCTTTGCTTCCCTGGTGCACAGCAATTTTGAAAGATGAAACATGAGTTTTGAAAAGAAACATGCCACATAATTTTGAGGTATTAGACTCCTGCTTTTAATACCAAAATGACTACCATTCATTAAATTCTTTGAATAGGATAATTCATTTTTGCTATTGATGATATTATTATTGCCTTATTACTGTGTTATCATACCTTTGAAGTTCTTAATAGCATTTTTATTTGATATCTTATTTCACTTGTAGTTTATTATATAAAATATCTGGAGTATAATTTTTAATATTTAGAGATTTGAAGATCTGTTATGAATTAATATAAAATACAGGTTTAAATTAAATTCCTATATATTTTATCCCTCCTTTCATTGAGTTATTTTTAAAATTTTTTATTAAAAATTAAACATTGGAAACTTTCAACTCTGTAAACTTATTAAAGGACATGTAGAGAAAGGATGAATTGTTTCTTTGGTTTGCAACTCCAGACTTACAGACCGTAAGTCTTCCAGCTTCTTAATCCTTATGATAGTCTTTAATCTATTTGAATAAACTTTACCTTTCTAGTATATCTTCTACTTAAGAAGTATATTTTAAAATATTTTAGAAATAAACTTTTCACTTACTAAGCCTAAAATTAGCATCATTTTTGTTTGTTTGTTTTTTATTTTTACATATACATATGTTAATTAGGATTCCACTTTTTGCCTTCACAAAATTTAAAAGGCTTAAAATGCAATAACAATAACAATGTTTAAGATAAGGACTAGAAACAAAAACCACGTAAAGAATGAACAAAGATCAATACATTCAGAAAAGAAAACAGACAATTATTGCATCAAAATATTGAATAATATTAATAATAATAATGCCAACAAAGTAACGTTCACATTGTCAAATAAGAGTATGTCTATTATAGAATGCTTTGACCCTGAGTCTCAGTATGAAGTCATCAGTTAACGTCTTATTTTTTTT
>CAUYON010103483.1:0-21467 GCA_963573935.1 Arctocebus calabarensis
GGCAGGCGCCTGTAGTCCCAGCTACTTGGGAGGCAGAGGCAGGAGACTCGCTTGAGCCCAGGAATTGGAGGTTGCTGTGAGCTGTGATGCCACAGCACTCTATCCAGGGTGACAGCTTGACACTCGGTCTCCAAAAAAAAAAAAAACCTAAAGGAAGTTGAACTGAAGAGTGAAGATCAGGTTAAGTTTTCTTAGAAATGCTTATCTAAAATTAAGTAGCACAAAGAGATTCAAGCTATGAATCTCCTTCAAAGAGTATGTTATAATGAGAAACAACCAGAAGCCCATTGACTCAATCTTCAAGAACATTTTCATTTAAGATGGAGGAGGAGGAAAAAATAAGACCAAGAAATGATCAAAAAGGTAAGAGAATCTGGGTGGTATAAGTCACAGAAAACCAAGAGATATCAGCTATCTCTGCCTGCTCTTTAAAATGTTGGAATACTTGGGTTCAATTTTTGTTTGTCCTCTATTCTTATCCAACTCATACCATAGTTTTATTGCAATATTTCCACATGCCTAAAGGACATAGTTGAAAATCTTATGTTTTAGAATTTAGCTTTCCAAAGGTAAACATAACCAAAGCTTTTTTAATTTCTATAGTCCGAATCTTGGTTAAAGACAGTATATTCAGTTACCCAAACCCATCACCTTGGAATCATTCCTGAATTTTTCCTTGTTCTTATTAAATGATTGTAAGCCACCAAATCCTATTGACTTCAGCAGTAACTCTTGTAACTCTCAAGTTTAGCTTCTCTTATTAATAACTTAGTTCAGACATTCCATAGCATTCTTGTACATTATCAAAATTGTCTTCTAAATCAGTGGTTTCCAAACCTTTTTGGCACCAGGGATGAGTTTCATGGAACAGTTTTTCCACAGATGTGGTGGGGATGGTTCTGATATGAGTCTGCAAGCAATTGATTTATTATGTCTCTGTGTAGTCAAACCTCTCTGTACTATTTGCTGCTGTTCCCCAGTGCTAGCATCACTGCCTCAGCTCCACCACAGCTCATCAGACATTAGATTGTCATAAGGAGCATGCAACGTAGATCCTTCACATGTAGGGTTACAGTAGGGATCACACTCCTGAGAATCTAATGCCACCACTTATCTGACAGGAGGCAGAGTCAGGCAGTGATGTGAGTGATGGGAAGCACTCTAAATAAAGATGAAGCTTCACTCATTCGCCCACTGCTTACCTCCTACTAGGCCCATTCCTAACAGATTATGGACTAGTATGGTCTATAGTCTGGGCTTACAGATAATAGTTCTAAATGGTCTCGTGACTATAGTCCATCTGCCACCAAGCACCATGATTTTAAAAAAACTCATTACGTCTCCTTCCTACTTAAATCACAGTGGACTCCTACAGGATAAAATCTCAATTCCTTAGTTTTCATACAAACCAGTCATGACCTAACTCCAGCTTTTAAGGGAGGTAATTACAAAGCACTGGCACTTTGCCTGGCCTGTGGTAAATACTTTATTTAATCAATAAAGGTGGTCAGCTTTATGTCACAGAGCACAATAATCAAGGAGACACAAATTAAAAAGCTTTTGGTATTAACTAGGTGTGAATACTTCTTGCCTATGAAAAGGTAGAACCCAGGAACTGTCCTATTTCATGGCTTACAGAGCTAATACGAAAGCCCCCCCGTAAAGGATGCTGGATGCAGCCAATCTTACCAATTCTTGGAAGCTAAGCAGGGTTGGCCCTGGTTAGTGCTTAGATGAAAGTTCCTAGAAAAGTTAGCAAGGAATGGAAATCAGATAAAGCCATCTACTGCACAGATGGCTTATACAAATGACTTATGTCTTAATTTTTTTTTTTGGATTTATAAGTATTCCCAACAAGAAGCTGTGGACTTGAGTCTAAGATTGGGCAACAGATCTTCATGATGATGGATTTACTAATTTACTTCATTATATATTAATATAATCTTATAAATTTTAACCCTCATTTTTAGATTTCAGAGGTATTCATAAATTATCTATAATTCTGTCTATAAAAAATCATATGGTTGGACAAAATCTGAAACTCCCTAGTTTCCCACCACCAAGGCTATTCAGAATTTGTCCTAAAAGGATAAGTAGGTTTAACAATTACACTAAGACAATTTTTTTTAGGATAAATATTTAATGTGGCCTACCAGATCTCAAAAAGGGAAATCCTGTATTATGCCCCAGTTAGAGACTCTATATGATCTAACAGGTGTACTTTCCTGTGACATTATAAAGCTTTCTCACATCTCTCCTTTATAAAGAGTGGATCAGTTAGGATTAGGTTTGGCTGCATATACAGAGTCTCAGATTAACAGTGGTTTAGTGGATAGTTTACTGTTCTCTTACATAAAAATCTAGAGATAGGCAGTTCAGGGCAGGAATGGCAGCTCTGTTCTATCATCTTTACGAACTCAGGCTCCTTCTAGCTTTTCACCGTGGAATCTGTAGGGTACAGCCCTCTCTTCATTGTATAGGTTGGATTTTTTAGCCTTCTTATCCACGCTTATTTCACGCAGCAGAGAAAAGTGAATGGATAAAAGTTGACATAGAAAGGTTCCTAGAAGCTGCCATGATGACACTTGTACTTCAGGAACTCTTGCTGCTACTCTTACACTTCATAGTCTTTAAATACATGTGTATGAAAGCATTCATCCTTTTGGTATTGTTTTATTTACTAATTTTTTTGTCTTTTCAGCATCTGGTGTATGGAAAGCATTCAACAGTATTTGTTGAACTTACTAGGCAGTCACTCCTTTCAATAATTTTTTTCCCTTGGTAATGAAGATACTTTCCTGAAAAATACGTATTTGCCTCCCTAAAACCCCATTCATAACTATTGTTCTTGTAATTTTATTTTATTTATTTTTTGAGACAGAGCCTCAAGATATCACCCTGGATAGAGTGCCGTGGCATCACAGCTCACAGCAACCTCCAATTCTTGGGCTCAAGCGATTCTCCTGCCTCTGCCTCCCAAGTAGCTGGGACTACAGGCACCCACCCAACGCCTGGCCATTTTTTGGTTGTAGCTGTTCATTGTTGTTTGGCGGGCCCAGGCTAGATTCGAACCCGCCAGCTCAGGTGTACGTGGGTGGCGCCTTAGCTGCTGCTTGAACCACAGGTGCCGAGCCTGTTCTTGTAATTTTAAAGGAATAATGATGGTTAAAAAAAAAAAATTGTATATAAAAAAATAGTAATATAGAAAAGATACTACCTAGCATCTTTTGAAAACTGTCACATAGTTAATCAATTTTACCATCTAATTCATTGCACAAATAGTTTTTTTTGAAAACTTAATATGAATGTATTTTGTGGTATTAATAAAATTTGATTTACATTTCTAGCAACGTGAACTGGAAGAATGGCAGTTACAGCAGAAAAGACAAGGATGTATTAATGCAGTTATTGAAGAAGAAAGGCTAAAACTTCTCAAAGAGCATGCTGCAAAATTACTAGGATATCTCCCTAAAGTAAGTGGGATTATCTCAAGATGTAATCTAATCTTCATGACCTAACAGGGAAAAGAACATGGTATTTGAATTTCAGAGGGCCTAGGTTTTGCTCACTTCATTATGAAGCCTCAGTTAGCCAGGGAGAACCTCTATGGGCCTGTTTAAGTACCTCTAAAATAAGAGTTGGTCTTGGCACATTCTTAGAGGTTAGCTTCATTTATTGAATCTGTATTTTAGAGGTTCTTTTCTCCTCTTTCAGGGTAGGAGAAACTACTTTAGAGCAGCTATAACATTTGATAGACTAAAGATGAGAATGTACATGAGCAGGCACATGTTCAACTGAGTCTAAGACAGATTTGCTCTTTATCTATAGTAGGAAGCTGTAACTAGGTATGAGGTGAACTTGGTTTTGACAATTCCAGAAGGTAGCAAATTCTCATGTATGAGACTATAACTTCAGTGTCATAGGCCACATAAACATCTAGACTTACATAGATAAACATCACCATCCTTCAAATATATCTGCTCCCTCCTCCTTCTGGCCCTCGGAATCATTTCACATGAATTTGACTGTTTTAGATACCTGATATATTGAAATTAGTCAGTATTTGTCATTATGTCACTGGTTTATTTCAGTTATTGTTCTCAAAGTTCTATGTTGTCTCAAATGAGAAGACATTTTTCTATTTGTTCAAGCCAGAATATTGTTCCATTGGCTGTATATATCACCTTTTCTTTATCCATTCATTTGTTGATAGTAATTTACATTATTTTCACACCTTGGTTATTATTCATATTGCTGTGAATGGAAGTGCTTCTATGTCTTAAAATTTTAATTCTTTTGGGTATATGTCCAGATATGGGATTGCTGAATCAAAAAACAATATGTAGAAATCATGCCATTTGATATTTTATTAATTTGGTACAAGTGCATATTTTGTGTTCAGTTTAATACAAAGGAAAAAGAAGTATATATGAAGAAGTATTGCCTAGCCATTAGGACCTTATATCTAATTGGGTAGACAAAGTCAATGGATATAAAATGATACATTAATGATAAATCCATTATGTAATTGATTAATTTCATAAAATAGATTAATTTCTCTTCTTCTCTAGGAGAAGCTTTGGGATTTGATTTCTTTTTTTTTAGGGGAAATAATTATGGAAGCATGAGGAAAGCTTAATAAACTTTATATTCCAAAAAAACCTTTTATTCTTTAGATCAGAAGATAAATGAATATTTAATTTTGTTTTAAAGAGCCTTTTGCTGTATACTTTAGGGGAAAAGAAAAACACATAGGACAATGTGAGGAATTCCAAAGGACTTGTGTTTTAAATGGCTTACCCCCAAACTTGGATTCTTTGCTACAAAAAGTAGTGGTTGCTAATTAGCCATGGAACTGGGGCATGAAAAACCAATCCCCTGCATGACATCTCTTCACCCCTTACCTCCTTGATATAATATTATAGAACTGTTTTAAGACAAAAGAATGATTATAATGTATATACATGTAGTTATACATGTATAATGTATAATAAATATATTAAACGCCTTCCTATCCAGGCATTCTAAATAGTAGTACTATAGATCCCAGCTTCCTAAAAGTTCCTACACTGAAGCTGATAAATTAATAAGTTGGGTCGGTCTAAGACTTTCCAGTATATATATCAAATTGAAATATTTGGGAAATATTGATTTTTTTTTAATTTAAAACTTTCACAAATCCTATTGAATAGATTTTGTTTTCTTGGAAATAACTTTACTAACCTCATGTCTTTGTCAGTATTAGCATTTAGTGAAATAGTCTGACATTCAAAAGTAACCAACAAAAATATTTTTCTTGCAGGGAGTATTTAAAAAAGAGGATGATATTGATCTGCTTGGGGAAGAGTTTAGGAAAGCGTATCAGAAAAGGAGTGACATTTGTGAAGAAAAGTGATACCAAAATTGGGTAAAATCTGGATTCTTTTGTATGTTACCACTAGATGTCAGCGTAACTTTTGCTTAATGGTTCAGTGACAGGATTCCATTGTCTGTCTGCCTTTTCTAAAATATTGAATCTCATATTAATAAAAAGATTAATAAGTATTTATCTGGAAGTCTAGTCAAACTTATTTTTGTACTGATAATTTAAAAATCTGAATTCCACAATATCACCTTATTACAACACTACATATATAAAAATACATTACAGGGCAAAACCAGGAGGCTAAGGCTAACTTCTCAGTATATTCACTTTGAGTAAGACACCCTCTATGTCTAGGAACTTTACTTCCTTGATTTGGCCAGAGAAATACTTAGAATTTGGTTTTAAAAGCATCTGTTTCTGTCTACTGTAAGGAGGAGAAATATTAAAGCACTTTGAAATTCATCACTCTCTTTATATCTCTAATGTGGTTCACATTCAGAATTTAAAAACAGAATTTCTCTGTTGATTCGCCAGAACATAAAACATATAAATGTAGTGTAAAAATTCAAAAGAGCTAGTATGTCAAACATTAAATTCTTGTTCTTTTATTTTATAAGATGTCTTCTTTTCCTAATAATTACACATCAGAATAGTTTTGATTTCATAATTATTTTCATTAACCATGAACAGTAAAAATAATTCAGACCATTAGAACTTAAATAAAATGGATATCCATCACATGGTCATACAGACTAATTGAAGTAGGTGATTTATGAATTTTCCCATTCAAGTGCCTTCATAAATTCCTCTTCAGTGAAAGACAGCATCTTGGCAGCTTCAATATGCATCTGTTTTTTCAAACAAAACAATATTACCTGATTTAAGAGTTGAACACAGAACAGGAAATATGCTATCAAAATACAAATTTTGTTATAAGAATGTGTACTTTTAATTCCAATACTTGAAATGGTAATTACATTCCATTCAACGACCAACCTATGAAAAGCCTTTTTTGTACAATAGTGATATTGAAGCAATCTACTGTTAAGAGAATAATTTGATAAGTTAATCCTAATCCCTTTTCAAAGGGAAAGTGCAAAACTGAATTCTTACCCATAGGTATCCCATGTTTAGAAATAGGAACAAAAGTGGTTTGGTATCAATGTTCACTCTTAAGGTTGATAAGGCAAACAGTCCTCTAAGATAACAGTCATACTTGTATATGGTATGCAAGTATGTCGGAAAGCACCCATACTGTACCTCTAGTCTCATTTTCCACACTACTAATTTACTTCCATGAAAATATCTACTTGCTTAGATAACACACATAATTCTCACTATATGTTAGATTTCATATGTGTAATGTATTTCAGTTTTTTGCCTAAAGATGTCAAAATAAAAATTAAATATACCTAAAGTAAAATACTAAATATATCTATGATTTAATTTTTTAAGAGTTCACTCACCTTTTGCTTTTTTAAAACATCAATTAATTTTAATTGTTTCTTGAATCCTATCATTAATTCTCCTTTTTGTTTTTCTAACTTCTTGTTTTCTGCTTTTAACACTTCAATTTTTGTGTATTCTTCATTTGCTATATCCTATGAAAGAAAAATAATCCCATATACTTTTTAATGTGCAGTTTTTTAATGGAAATAATTTTTAAAGTAGTATTTTTTAAACTGAAATTAAAAATTTTGTAGATAAAAATTTCTTTGCATTACTAAATTGTTCAGGTATCTCATTTTAAAAAAAGTTTTTAAAAATGACTGTTATAATTCCAGTAATGGCAGAGTAGCATGTATTGGACCAACTCTTCTGACAGTAACAAATATAAACTCTGGACATAATTAAAATATATTTGAAAGCATAAATAAGTAATCAACAGTAACCAGAAACTGGAAGTGATGTGATTCTTGGAAGAACAGAGGCACACTGGTTGAGATCCACATTAAACTAGCTTCTCCTGAAAGGATTTTCTATTATAGCTCATGGGATCACAGGGGATAGAGCTTAATCAAAAACTAGTAGTCTTATTGAGCTGAGGAATGAGAAAGCAAGGCTGCCAGGGTATTACAAATTTCCAGGTAGGATATCCTAGAAAAAGGGAGCCCTGAAAACATGTTTACATATTTCCCTCAAATCCTTGGCAGACATTTAAGTACTATTTACAGAGTGAGACACCTAGGAACCCTAAACTACTAAGCAGAAAATATACCCACTTCCCATGACAAGGTAGACCAAGTTTGTAATCTTGGTTAAAGTTTCCAAGATAAAAGAAAGCATACATACACCCAACAACTTATCCATGAATGTTCATGGCAGCTTTATTTAAAATAGCTGAAACCTGGAAACAACTCAAGTGTCCATCAGCTAGTGAATGGATGGAAAAATTTTAGAATATTTATACCATGAATAACATTTTTAACATGGATGTAGCTCAAAATAATTATACTAAGTGAAAGAAGTGACATTTAAAAAATATAAAATTTAAGAAAAAGCAAATGAGTTGCCTGGGGAGGGGGGGCTAGGAAAAAAGTGTGAATTATAAAAGGGACAGAAGGAAACTTAGGGGATAACAGATAACACTTATTATCTTTATTGTGAAGATTATTTCACAGGTAAATATGTGATCAAAACATCAAATTTTACACTAAATATGTGCAGGTTTATTTTATGCCCCAGTAAATAAGAAAGTAAAAATTATAATATATACTTAAAGATAGGCAAATTTTTTAAATGTAGGACAATCACTAAAGCATCACCTTGAGGGAAATCGTAGCTTTAATGCTGTTATAAAATAAATGTTTAAAGCTCAGCACCTGTGGCTCAACGGGCTAAGGCGCCAGCCACGTACACCTGAGCTGGCGGGTTCGAATCCAGCCTGGACCACCAAACAAAAATGATGGCTGCAACCAAAAAATGGCCGGCCATTGTGGCGGGCGCCTGTAGTCCCAGCTACTTGGGAGGCAGAGGCAGGAGACTTGCTTGAGCCCAGGAATCGGGGGTTGCTGTGAGCTGTGATGCCACAGCACTCTATCCAGGGTGACAGCTTGAGGCTCTGTCTCAAAAATAAAAAATAAATGTTTAAGATAAGCAATCTAAGCTTCAACTTAAGAAGCTAGAAATAGAAGAGCAAATTAAAACCAAAAAAAGTGGACAAAGATACGTGTATAATTGGAGGAATTCAGATAAACAAAAACAGACCAGAGAAAATAAAAGCAAATGTTTGTTCTTAGAAAAGATTACTGATAACTCATTAGTAACACTGATTAAGAAAAAAAAAATTCACAATATGGATGAATGTCAACATACTGAGTGAAAGAAGCTATACTGCATGATTCTATTTATATGAAATCAAAGCACAAGGAAATCTAAATAGTAGACTCAGAGAGGGGCCTAGAAAAGGATACCAGGGAACTTTCGGGTGTGGGGAGAGGGCGGTAAGGAAAGTATTTCATACTGTCATCCCTCGGTATCCATGGGGTATTGGTCCCAGGATTCCTGTCACTCCATACCAAAATTTGCACATACTAAAAATGGCATAGTATTTGCATATAACTCACATATCTTCCTCTGTGTTTTAAATCTCTATTATTTATAATATAATACAGTGTAAATGCTAGGTAAATAACTATTACACTGTATTTTTTATTGGACCCCCACCCCCACCCCAGTGTAGTCAATCCTTAGTTGGTTGAATAAGCAGATGCAGAACCCATTGGCTACAAAGGGCCAACTATGTGTTGATTGAAGTGGTGGCCATATAGATGTTACAAGAGCCAAAATTCGTTGAATTTTGTGTACATGTGCAATCTTGTGCATTCTATATAAATTGATACATTTAAAAAAATTCACCCTACTCATTTTTTCCCAGAGATAGGGAGGGTCTCATTCTGTCACCAGCCTGGAGTGCAATGGTATACAATCATAGCTTCTTGTAGCCTCAAACAATAAGCTGGGCTTAAGCAATCCTCCTCCCTTAGCCTCCTGTATGTGCCCCCCCCCTTATTTTTAAAAAATGTTTTCTTGTAGCGATAGCATCTCAATGTTGCCCAGGCTGGACTCGAAATTCTGGGCTCAAGCAATTCTGCCTTGACCTCCCAAGTGCTTGGATTACAGGTGTGAGCCATTGTACTTGACTCTTAACTATATATCCTGCCAGCTCTACCCTTTAGCTAAGCATCTTGAAAGAACTGTGTATATTAACTCTATTTCCTCCTCTACATCCATTTTTCATCCCCCTTGAACTTTGCTTCTTTACTATTACTATCAGTCTTACCAAAACATACCTAGGGGCTCTTCTTTAAATGCACTTCTGTTAAACCTAACAATTTTTTTCAGTTTTCACAGACCTTGACTTCAGCAGTATCCAACACTCTGACCTCTCCCTTTGGAAGTACTAGAATTTTACACAGCTCAGTTCTAGGCCTTTGCTTCTCCTACCTTTCACCTATCCTGTCTTCCCATCACTGTGCAAACTTCTAAAATTTCTCAGAGTAAATTCAAACTTAACATGTTCTAAAACAAGTCATAATTTTTATCGCCCCACAGCTCCAGTGTTTTTTGTTTGTTTGTTTGTTTCACTAAATGGCACTATTTATCTAGTGATGAAAACTAGCAGAAAAAAAAAATCTTTCCTGGCTCGGCGTGTGTGGCTCAACAGGCCAAGGCGCCAAAAACGTACACTTGAGCTGGTGGGTTCGAATCCAGCCCGGGCCCGCCAAGCAACAATGATGGCTGCAGCCAAAAAAAAAATGGCCGGGCGTTGTGGCGGGCGCCTGTAGTCCCAGCTACTTGGGAGGTGGAGGCAAGAGACTTGCTTGAACCCAGGAATTGAAGGTTGCTGTGAGCTGTGATGCCACGGTACTCTATCCAGGGTGACAGCTTGAGGCTCAGTCTCAAAAAAAAAAAAATCTTTCCTGGGCTTCCTTTTCCCACCAACCTATATCCAGTTCATCACTTACGCCCCCCCCACATGTATTTCTTGATACTTGGTTTCTTTCCATTTCCACCACTATACTTCAGTCCAGCCTACATCTTCTCTTCTTAACACTGTTAACTAGTCTATCCACATCCATTCTGGCCCACTTCCAGTTGTTTTTCTAGATTACAGAGAATAACTAGTTGTACAGTAGATTTGCACTGCTCTTTGGATGAAATCTAAAATCCTTAATCATGGCCTAAAGAGCCAGTTAGCCTCTATATATGTACTTACATGAAGCTCTACTTTGCATCCCTTCCTTCATGTCCATCCTTGCCTTTTATTATCTTTTCTGTCACAGAGCCATTTTTATGTACAATTCCTTCTGTCCATAATCTCTCTTGGCATATAACTCCTTGGCATATAACTCCTCTATGTTATTCAGATCTTAGCATTACATTTTTTACAAGGCATATATTCTCCTGGTTACTTGCTCAAAGCACCACTTACCCTCCACAGCATTTAACACAGTTGTACCTTACTTTTGTTCATAGGATTATCCAAATAAGGTAATTATCGTAATTGCTTGATAATTGAGGGATTATTCAAAACATCTAGTTTCTTCACTTCAGTATAAGGTACAAGACTGCAAGAAGCACACCTGTTTAAATCACTTTTGTTTCTCTAGCATGCAGGTACCTAGCAAGCCCTCGTAAATATTTCTAAATGAATTAATGAAGAACTAGAAATTATCTGTTCTTAAATGAAGTAACAAGGACTTTGGTGTCATATTTTAAATGGATTTTAAACAAACATCTAGTCAGATGCCTTGTTTTTAAGTAGAATTCCAGTTAAACAATCACTTTCATCTTTCCTTCTTTCAGTGTGTTTCAGAGGCAATTTCTATGTGCTATGAAGTAATAATGAATGTGAGACAGTTAGGGTCGATGCACTCATACACCACTGAGTTTAAGCTGCCTGACCTCATTTCCAAAGTTACTCTCACTTGCCAAATTACGTGTTTGGCTTTAAATAATAATAATGTCTATGGAAATAAGTTTATCATTTTTAAATAGATTTTTAACTTTCTGATGAGTATAAAGTAATCTTCTATTTTATGGAAACTTTACTACTTCCCTGTCAAATTTTCTTAATTATATAGACCTGAATAACTTTAATTACCTATTAACTATGTGTCTAACCAGAATGAGAAGCAAAGTACAAAGAATTAAAATGAAAAATATATACTTACTCACAAAAGAAAATTTATATACAAATTAGACTTCAAGGACAAAATTATTGCATATCCCAAAACATCTCAAATGTAAAACTTGAAAATAGGCAAAATAATTGACAAATTAAAAGCTTAAGACATATAGTTTTTCAGAAATCTGAGTAAGTTACATTTAAGAATTATGATCCCAAGGGTGAGGCAGTGGATTGCCTGAACTCAAGAGTTCAAGATCAGCCTAAACAAAGGTGAGACCCCGCCTCTAAAAAATACCCAGGCAACATCTGCGTGCCTGTAGTCCCAGATACTTGGGATGCTGAGGCAGGAGGATCACTTGAAGCCCAAGAATCTGAGGTTGCAGTGAGCTATGATGCCATAGCACTCTACCAAGGGCAACAAAGTGAGACTGTCTCAAAAAATAATTATGATCCCAAATGTCTACTTTATAGTAAACAAGATATACACAAAATGCTATCCTACTGTGTTGCTCAGTTGCTCATAAGCTGACCCACAGTCAGAAATTTGTATCTTGAACATATCTAAGTTATTTTTGCAGTGTTGTGGTTTTATAGTTGTTCTCATACCAAGTCCTCATTACATGTACTTTCAAAATGGCTGGCTATAATGAGAGTCATCTGTTGTCATGGAAACCAATTTTTCTTACTATTTTCCTAATTTACATGCTAAATGTAGTATAGAGATCAAATCTACAATCAGAATCAGGAAATCTTGATACACAGATGTTTACTTCCTTTTTTTTGCCTGCAAAATCCCTTTAAAATGCACCAAATAGAAATATTCTAATAACATGCTTATTATTGCTAAGTCTAAAGATGACTTTCTAACTTGTTCATTTAATAATTTCTATTAGTAAATCCCAGTTGTGCCATCATTGATGGTCCTTGAACATGAAAATAGCCTTTGTATATAGCATGAACTATCTCACAGATGACATTTTAAAACTCTGTAGTTAACTATATCACATTTTTGCTTCTGTTAAACATGTTGGAGATTTAATCATGGTCAGTTTTGTTCTCTTCTTATTGTTACTAACTTAATTCAGAATGTATTCTATGAAATGAAGGTGGTTCTTAAGGTCATTCTTAATGTCAATAATGTTAAATATTAAATATTCTCCCTTGTCCTAAGGGAGAAATTCCAATGGGGTATCATATATTGCCCTTTCAAGTTAACTCAGAGCCAAAAACTAATAGGCAATATTTATAGATTGTACAAAGAGCTTTCACCTTTGAACCTTCATTTTATTCAATGGATAGTTAAGACACTGAATGCCAAGCATTGATTGACTTTAGAGATACAATGGTGATCATTACAGTGAGTCTGTAACAGTGGCTATCAAAATGTGGCTTCAGAACAAATAGCATCAGAATCACCTGGGTACATATTAAAACTGCAAATTCTTAGGCCTAACCCCAAACCTAGTCAATCAGAAATTCTGGACATAGAACCAACTAATCTGTTTTAACAAGCCCTTGAGGCGATTCTGATACATGCTCAAGTTTGAGAACTGCCTGTAAAAGAGCCCCCTATCTTATATCTTAGAAAATTGAGGTTCAGAAAATATAAAAGACTTAAAATACAAAAGACTTTTTTCTCACCATGTATTCCTCCAAGCTTAGAAAAATGTCTGGCATATAATAAGGGCACCTAATAAAATTTGACAGATGAAGAAATAAATGAAGACTCTGAAGAGTTTTGCTATCAGTCAGTTATGGTAATAGCCAAGTACATAATCCTAACATGTTGAAATGTACATATCAATAATACATTTCTTCTGAAAATAGAAATGTTCATCATGACATCAAGAATTATAATTGTAGGCTCGGTGCCTATGGCTCAAGCGACTAAGGCACCAGCACGTACACCTGAATCTAGCCCGGGCCTGCCAAACAACAATGATGACTGCAACCAAGAAATGGCCGGGCTTTGTGGTAGGCGCCTGTAATCCCAGCTACTTGGGAGGCAGAGGCAGTAGACTCGCTTGAGTCCAGGAGTTAGAGTTAGAGGTTGCTGTGAGCTGTGGTGCCACAGCACTCTATCCAGGGTGACAGCTTGAGGCTCTGTCTCAAAAAAAAGAAATATAATTGTAGGGTGGCATCTGTGTCTCAGTGGGTAGTGTGCCAGCCCCATATACTGAGGGTGGCAGGTTCGAACTCGGCCCTGGCCAAACTGCAACAAAAAACAGCCAGGCGTTGTGGCAGACGCCTGTACTCGGGAGGATGAGGCAAGAGAATCGCCTAAGCCCAGGAGTTGGAGGTTGCTGTGAGCTGTGACATCACAGCACTCTACTGAGGGCCATTAAAAAGAATTACAATTGTAAAACTATTATTTTTGACTCTTTCACAAAAAAAGAGGTCACTAAAGGTGATAACTACTAAAGCTTCAGTTTTTCCATACCTTGCTATCTTGCCTTAACTTACTTAACTCCAGTTTATATTTTTCCGCTTCTTCTAGAGCTCTATTTAAGCGAACCTCTGTAGCACTTTGACTGCTTGCTGCCTGTTTTTGTTGCCTTCTTTTATTTTCCAACTCCTGTATAAGTAAAAAAATACGGAACATTTATAAATGTATGTTTCCATTTTATTATTTTCCAACATTTTTCATATACGTATTTCTTGCTTTCTCCCAAATTTTATAAATTTCCCTCTCTCTCTCACACACACACACACACACACACACACACACACACACAGCTAGAGGCTAAGCATTAAGTGAGAGAGATCTTGAGAAATTCTTACCCCAAGTGGTATTAGAAAAATATATCCTTAAAAAATGTAGTCATGAAGTGGGTTTTCAAATTTTTGGCTATTTGGACCAAAGATGAATATTTGTCCTCTATATTTATTTTAGAAGTAACTCTTTTATAACTAAGGTTCTTATGGGAACATCCCAAAAAACCAATGTAAGACACAAACTGTCTTGTAAATACTATTTTTGTGTAGACCTGACAAGCTATACCACTTAGGAAAATACTCATTAAATACAGAGAATGCTCTTAATCTGATAGGAAAAATCCCAATTTTGGAAAAAAAACTATTATGGATTATTTTCCACATCTTGGGATAGGTTTAGACCTTATTTCTGTGAATATTCTATAGCAGAGAATTGACAGGCTAACATATGAAGAAACATAAACACAGAGGGTTAACTCCAGCACTGTGATCTGGCACGGGTAACCAGCATCTTCTCCCACTACAGATACTATTTTCAGTAACATTAGTGGTGCTTGATCTTTCCCAAAAAGCCACCTGTTTCTTGCTGCTAAGTTTTTGTTCATGGTCTTCTTCCTGCCCTGACCCATCCCAATTCCTCATTTTTACCTAGCTCATGCCTATACTCATCTTTTAAGACTCAGCTTAATCCCCTCCACGAAGCCTCTCCCCCCTAATCCTATCCTTCCAGGTTGTATTAACTATTCTGTCTTCAGAGTTCCTACAGCACCCTGATAACACATTTATCATAGTACCTTCTATGTGGTGCTGAAACGATCCATTAACTTATTTTCCCCACAATAGTATAAGCTCTTTAAAGATTGGTACAGTCATAATTTCTATATTCTCAGCACTTCAGTACATATAAAAGGCACTAATGACATGTTTAATGAACTCATTTTGTAATACTTAATCCATTCTTTGTGTCCCCTGTAATGTAAGGCCTAGTCCAGAGCCTTATACAAAGCTGATAATAAATATTATAGAATGAAATGATACAGTTTAAAAAAAGAGTTGTCTGTATTCTTCTTTTATAATCTTTTCCGTGGCTATATCACTGGTTTATTTGAAAACTGATCTCCCTGGCTCTGAGTAATTAAGGGGAAAAACAAAACAAAACACATGCTGCTCTTTATGTAGGTTTCTAAACAAATCAAACTGTGTATGGATACCATCTGCTATCACAGCCTTCTTCACAGCTTTGTGGGTGGTAGCTACATGAAGAGCTAGCCTGATTTATCTCACTATTCACATAGAAAAGGCAAAGATTCTCATTAGCTGCAAGTCCACAGTTCTTGCTGCCTTATTTCAGCCTCTTCTCATAAAAACGTGGAAATGAATCTTTACCTTTTCTCTTGGGCTGCCGAAGACTTTGTAACCTACTTCATAGAAAAATGAAAGCCATCTTTCAACATCCTGTCCCACACTACTGAATCAATACTGCTCCCCTTTTTAAGAGGTGTGAGGGGAAAAAAAGATAGCCAGAAGAGTAAAGTAGGAAAGTTCTTACATGTAACTAAATCCACTAAAGAAAAGGAAAATCTTGGTTCCTTGCCCTGTGACTTGTGTGGCCTTGGTGGCCAGTGCAGACCTTTAGAAGCACCATTTGGGTGCAGGGCAGGTGTAGTCTCCTGTCTGGACAGAGGGAACAGGGAACAATGCAGAAGGATGCTGGCCCTCTAGAGCCTTTACATTGGTTTGACTGTGGCTACAGAGCACTGTCTGCTTCTGGTGGGACCATCGGCTGTGCAGAAGCAGGTAGTGTGCTGTCCCTGGCTGTTCGGCTCTGCTTCCAGGGTAAAATTTTAGGTGTCAACATTGGGGTCCCTGAAACCTCATGCCCTGCTCAGAGGAAAGGTATGAAAAAAATTTATTAGATTTAGGATATCTGTTCTTTTGTGTATCTTAAGAGTATAGACCTACTTGGAAATTATCTTAAATGAAATATTTAATATCAATGAAAATAAAGTTTATTATAAATTGAACTGGTAATTTAAATCCTTTCAAAAAGACAATTCCAGTCCATATGATTTTACCTATGAATTATACCAAACAAAGGGATCAACATAACAGAACAGCGTCCAAAAGAGACACTCACATACACAGTGAATTCATTTTCTAAACAGGTAACTATGTGGGAATATAATAGCATTGTCAACAAATGCCATTTATTATTTGCATGAAAATATAAACCTTGACCTTTACCTTTATGTCACACAAAATTAAATTGAAATTAAACCACAATTTATATATGATACTGAGGTATATGTACATATATAAAACTTCTAGAAAAACTCAGGAGAAAATCCTCAGGACCTTGGAGTGGACAAAGATTTCTTGGATAAAATGAAAAAAGCACAAATTACAAAAAAATAATATGTTGGAATTCCATCAATATTTTAAACTGTTGCCTTTCAAAACACACTGATAGGAAAATAAAGCCAAGTCACATTGGGAGAAACTATTCACAACACACAGTCTTCTAACAAAGAAATTATATTAGGAAATGTATAAAGGACAACATAAGAAACTTTTACAACAACCCAATTGTTTATACGAGCAAAAGGTTTGAACACATAAACCAACAGAGGATATAGGAATGGTCAATATCCTCTGAAATATAAAAAGGTGTCCAATATCTATAGTTGTAAAGGAAATAATACAAATTAAACCATAATGAGATACTATTTCTTCCTTTCTAAAATGTCTAAAATTAAAAAGATTGATAATAATAACTGTTAGTGCAGAGTTAGAGCCGTGATTTTCAGCTGGCATGCTGTTGCACACCAGAGTGTTGTGAGAGGATCTTAGGTGTGCTGCAAAAATGTTATTTTCTAAAAAAGTTCAAAATACAATAAGTCTATTCCTTTTTTCACTTTTTTTTTGATCAACATAATTTAAGTGTGCTGTGCAAATTTAACTGTAGGTACAATGAGATAAAAAAGGTTGAAAAAACACTGATACAGAGTAACCAGAACTCTCTCATATTGTAAGTAGAAACGTAAAATGTTACAATCGCTTTCCAGCAGTTTGGCATCTTCTGAAAGAGTTAAGCATACACTTTACGTAACACCCCAAAAATCTACTTCTAGGTATTTAGAATACACACAAACATGTCCGCAAGATCCCTGTATACCGCAAGATCCCTGTAAATTCATAGTGGCTTTATTTCTAATAGTCCAAAAACTGAAAAAAAAAAAAAAAAATTGAATGCTACATCAACTAATGAACAGATAAACAAAATGTGGTATGTATATAAAAAGTACTCATCAATACAAGGAAGTGGACCACAAAATATGCAACAACACTGATGAATCTCAAAAATATTCTGCTGAACAAAATAGTCAGACACACAGGGCGGCACCTGTGGCTCAGCGAGTAGGGTGCCGGCCCCATATGCCGAAGGTGGCAGGTTCAAACCCAGCCTCGGCCGAACTGCAAAAACAGAAAAATAGCCGGGCGTTGTAGCGGGCGCCTGTAGTCCCAGCTACTTGGGAGGCTGAGGCAAAGAGAATCGCCTAAGCCCAGGGGTTGGAGGTTGCTGTGAGCAATGTGACGCCACAGCACTCTACCAAGGGCGATAAAGTGAGACTCTGTCTCTACTAAAAAAAAAAAAAAATAGCCAGACACACAAAAGTACGTATCTATGATTCCATCTGTTTGAAATTTTAGAACAGGAAAAACTAATCTGTAGTGAAAGAATGAAGATCAGTGATTTACTGGGGCCATGGTTAAAAGTTAGAGATTTATGGGGCAGAAGTTCAAAGGAAATTCTGTGAGGGTGATAGAAATTTTCTTTATCTTGATTGTGGTGATGGTTATAAGCATGTATTACCTTTGTCAAAACTCACTGACCTCTATGCTTAAAACAAGCATAGTTTTTGCCATATATAATTAATGCTCCTATGTATGACGTGCACCTACAATTTTTGCCAAAACTTTCAGGCAAAATAGCTTCCATTTTAGTTTTTTAATTCCAGTTTTTGTTTATATTTAGGTACTTTTTTGTACAATAAGGAAATTTTAGCATTTATTTTTTAACACAGATGTATACTTTCAACGCATAAGCATAAATAAAAAAATTGGAAACATGTATTTAGATATAAACTTAGTGCTACCCTTGTATAATGCACATTCTTATTTTTCCCTCAAAAATTTGGGCAGAAAGGTATACACTAGACACAGCAAAATACAGTATATTTGATTATGTTTATGTTATTCCTTAAAGATGATTTTTAAAGAGATTAACAGAAAACCAAAATCCAATGCTGAAATAAAATATTTTGTTCTTATATTTTAGAAAAGACTACAGCTGTTAGCATCAGCAGCTTAAATAAATTAATACACACAATACTTTTAAAACTGGTTGACTTGCAGGTTTGGTCTATCAAACTCAAGCTCAATTTTACATTTCTGTGAACTGTACATTGAGATCTGTTTCTAAAAAGATATAAAAAAATGGAATTAGCAGAGAAAGAATCGATCTTGAATTCACATAACCCATGAGAATTATTATTCCTTTTCAGCACTGGATTTCCAGCTTCATGCCACAAAGCCTACACTGGTGGCTGAACACCCAACCCAGCTGTGATGCTGGTTCTGCACAGCAGAGAAACCAACTTTCCTCACCTTCACTCAACCAGAGAAACAGGCAGTCTTGCCCAGGGCAAACCTACCTTTGAGCCAGCCAAACTGCTATATGGCCTCCCCTGATAGAAATGCCCTCCAAGCCTCTGAATGACAGCCCTGTGCCCACAAACAGAGCCCAGGAAACAGCTTTATGCTGTGCTCCCATGCCTGGGGACTAAGAAACAGCTTCACAGATAACACCCAGATTAGTCGAGGAACTATACATCTGTGTCCTGAGCCTAACAGAGGCCTTTGGGAAACCCCCCACAGGCAGGAGCTATGTCCCTATATCCCAGGCCTGAGAAGCAGCCCTGTGGGCCAGCCCTGAGAGGCAAATCTCCCCTAGCTGAGTAATCCAGCTGTGCCATTGCAACCTAGGCCTGAAAAGCAGCCCTGTGAGCCGTCCCCAGAAGACACAACCCCTAGTCAAATGAGAAGCTGTGGAACCACATCCTGAGCCTAAAAAAAGAGCCCTGTGGACCATGCCCAGCAAGCACGCCTCCAAGCCAACCAAGAAGCTATGCAGCTATGTCCTAGGCCTGATAAATGGGTCTTCGGGTCACCTCCAGTAAACACATCTCTAGGCTAGCGGAATAGCTATGCCCCTGCAGACCTGGCCTAAGAAACCGCTCCACAGACCACTCCTGGCAGACATTACCCAAGGCCAGCCAATCAATCACACACCCATACTCCTTCTCAGAGTAACAAACCCATGGCCACAGCCCCAGCAAGTCCAGAGACCAAGTTGGCTGACCCATTATGTGAACACATGCACCCCAACCTGAGAAACAGCACACCTTGGAAAGGCCACACCACTATCACAATTATCACAATTTCTCTCAGTCTAGGCCACTGAGAAACTTATCAATACCACTAGTGTGGACTACATTTGAAGAATGCAGTATATAGCAGCTACACTACTACATCCACCTAGAACCAAAGGCGATGTACCCCATGAAACCAACAAACCAAGACCAATTTATAGAAATAACAATTTCCCTATGAAATATACTCCATACAACTGGAAGAGATGACTTTTCCACTAGATGCACAGAAATCAACATAGGGACCCATCAACCATGATAAATAAGGAAAAATGTGACTTCCAAAAGAAAATAATAATTCTCTGACACCAGAATCCAATCATAAGGAAATATATGAAATGCTAGAAAAAGAATTCAAAATAATAATCTTAAGGAAATTGAGTGAGATACAAGAGAATACAGTTAACAACTCAGTGAAAGCAGGAAAACAATTCATGATTTGAAAGAGAAATGTAACAAAAAGATACCATAAAAAAGAACCAAATAGAAATCCTAGAGCTGAAGAATTCAATGAATGATATAAAAAATACAATTGAAAGCTTTGATAAAAAAAAAAAAAAGCTTTGACAACCGAGGAGATAAAGCAAAAAGAATTTTTGAACTTAAAGTCTCTTGAAATAATACAGGCAGACAAAAAAAAAAAAAAGAATAAAGAATGAAGGAAGCCTACAGAATCTATGCGATATTATTAAGCAAACAAATATTTATATCATGGGTGTTCCAGAAGGAGAAGAGAAGGGGAAAAGTGAGAAAAAACATTTAATGCAATCATAACATAAAATTCCCAAAATATTTCTCAGGAGAGAAATAGACATCAACAAAGAAATAATAGAATTAAACTGCACCATAGATAAAATGGACCTAACAGGTGTTTACAGAACATACACCCAACAGCTGTAGAATACACAATCTTTTCATCAGTACATGAAATATTTTCCAGGATTGACCATATGTTGGGACACAAAACAAGTCTCAAGAAATTTTTGTTTATTGTTTAAGGTTAATTTGAGGGTACAAAGAATTAGGTTACAATATTTGCATTTGTTAAGTAGAGTTCCCCTTATAATTGTGTCCCACCCCAAAAGATGTGCCATACACCCTAACATTGTGCCTATTAAGTGGGAGCATGCCCATCCTCCTCCCTTCCTCTCTCCCTGCTCATTCTCCTGCCCTCCCCCACCTTGAATTGATTTGAGTTTTTCCTATGTGAACATGTATTAGCTCATCTACTGCTTCATATTAGTATTGAGTACATTGGATTCTTGCTTCTCCATTCTTATCATACTTTACTAAGAGGTCTCAAATTTTTAAAAATCAAAATCACATCAAATAGCTTATCTAACCACAATGGAATAAAACTAGGCACCAGTAAGAGAAACATACAAGTCTATACAAACACATGGAAATTAAAAATTCTCCTGAACAATGGGTAAAGAAATTAAGAGTGAAATTTTAAAATTTCTTAAAGCAAATCAAAATAGGAACACAATATACCACCAAGGAACACAGAAAAAATAGTATTAAGAGGCACATTTATAACAATAAATGCCCTGTATCAAAAAGGTAGAAAAGATTTTTTTTTTTTAATAATTTTATTGAATCATAATTCTGTACATTGGTACAATCATAGGGCATGATTCATATACATTCAGAAATGTTTTCATCGTACTGTTACAGATAGCCTTCATGGCATTTTCTTGATCACTATATAAAGACATTGATACTCTACATTTAATAAGTTTCCCCAGTACCCTGCTAAGAT
>CAUYON010103484.1:0-13110 GCA_963573935.1 Arctocebus calabarensis
GTTTGTATGGAGGTATGGCGTATACTGCGAGCTGTTCTCTTGGGGGAGGGGACTCCCGTCCGCTTGGTGATGTGCTCTGTACCTTTTATTTGTATCCTTGGGGTCACAGGTTGCTCCAATAGGGTTGATGTGCGTTCCTCAGCCTTGTCTCTTGGCTCAGCTCCAAACCGTTGGCTTTCGTGCTAAATTTCTGTCCTTTAACTCTCCTTCTGGACAGGAGTGTCTTCAGAAAGCTGGCTACAGACCGCCATCTTGGCTCCTCCCCCCTATTACTTAATTGTTGTCATGCCACTGTAGCCCCTGATTTACATTTTCTATGTTCAGATATGTTCTACTATACAAATACCATGTGTTACAGTTGAGTAAGTATTCAGTAGAGTAATATGCTGTACAGTCTATTTTTGTGAAATGATGAAAAGTAAATGTTTTATTTTCATAATCTATAATAGTAATATTATTTGCAGGAAAACACCAAACTTTAATGAATGGTCATAATAATGTATTCTTTGTTTATTCATATATGAATAAAAATTTATCTGGTACTAGAGAACAAATATGATACCCAGATTGTTCTCTGTTCATTTGTAATCAATACTAGTTTTAAAAGCATCTTATTAAGTATCCATGAATCACAAATTTAATCAGTTATGAAGCCTATAGTGTACATTTTGGTTACTGAAAGAATTTCCTTAGTCACTGCTATCACTTTTAGATTATTAAAATATTCTCATGCGTTCTTTATAAGGTCAGTTTGCAAGTTTTGGTCTCAGAGCTGAGAGAAATTTATTTTCCTATTTATAGGATTTGGGGGGAATTATAAAGTTAAGTCTACAGAGAATGGATTTTAAAAATTTACCTATAAATTATCTGTATTTATTTTAAAGGAATGTTCCTTTAATACTATAAAAAGGAACTAAAAATTGTAAAATCCACCCAATCTGTCAGTTAATTGGTATGTAAACATTCTACAGATCTATGTGACAAGACTACTGACTTCTGTCTTAGAAACAGGTAATACATTATTTTCCCTTCCAGGTATAGAAAAACATGGAAAAATATACTAATGAGCATGTGTTTTAGGAATGAAGAAATTTCACATTTCAATCAGGACTTGAGAAATCCTAAGAATAAGGAAATATGAAGTTGGACAGTAAAGTTCAAAGACTCATCCTAGAAAAAGGGCTGCATACCTCACTGCTGAATATCACTGCAGTCACCTTTGAAGTACTCACTTTGAGAAGTTGTGCACAGAAGCCAACACCTAGTCTGTCCTTTAAAGCAATTTTGAACTCTTTTTCTGGAAAGACTATCAGAGCTATGATGATAGGACACACAAAACATAACAATAATGAATGCCCCTGACACAAACACAACTGAGAGATACTGATACATACCAAGGTTATGAAACCTTACTGAGTTGTTTGTACAAGGCTGCCAACATTAAGCACAGGGTGGCAAGTTTGTGAACTTAATTGTCACACCTTCATTAAATGACAGCTGTGATGGTCATTTCAGACAAAGAGTCCCAACATAGCTTTGAAGGGTAGATCAGGCTCTCGCATTGGTGCCTAGCTATCCAAGGCAAGTACTTTGAAACTAACCATACTGATATTCAGGAAGCAAGTGCATAGCACTTTTTTCTAGGATGAGTTCATGAATTTAATTATCAGATCTTGTAGATCAAGGTCAGATCAACATTCTGTGTCAATTTTCCTTTTAGGTACTTGCCAACTAAAAGTGGCATGAGATTGAATGGTTAAAAATCTAAGTAGAATTCACCAAATCCTTCCAGGTAAGGTTTCACCTAACCAACCTGATATAGGGATACAGGCCACGCCTCCTGGCTGAAAGGCTCAACTACAACGTGGGATTTGCCTAACAAACATAAACAAAATAACCTGATCATATGTACCCTTATAATAATCTGAAAATTTAAAAAAATGAGCAGAAAGTAGAAGACACTGAGAAACTTAGGTTAAATTTCAGCAATTTCACAGGAATGAGACAAACAGTGTTCAGGCCTTGGGAGGCCAATAAAATAGAAAGAAAGTATATTAAAGTAATTTTAATTGTCTGTACTACCTTCCTCCTCCAAACATTATTCATAAACTCTGAGGAAGTAAAAACCAATGGCACATAGATCTAGTTAGATAAAAATCCGAGGCTGCTCTACTGAGGGACAGCCTAGTTTTAAATTCCAGTTAGCAACCTGGAAAAGCCTTCAAGGAATAATCTCAAGTAAGAAATAGGCACGTTTTCAAAATAGTTTTATTTCAGACTGATATAGGAGATACACTTTTACTCTATTTGCCATGGAAAAGGTAAAACAATCTTTGAAAGATGGCAATTCAGCTGAGCTGGAAGTTAGTTATGTAATATTTCATATGCAATGTCTAACATGAAATACAATAATTTTTAGTAATGCTAGGAAAGGGAAACAGATTTACAAAGTACAAAAGAAAGAAAGTGGACTAGTAGGAAATTAAGATTCTGGAGTTATCAGATATGACACTTATTTTAAAATAAGTGAGATCAATTTATACCAAATAGAAGTCAAGATGTAATATTTCATGAAGGAACTTTAAAAATGATAGTTCTAAAACTCAAAACAAAACGCTGCAATTAAAAGCTGATGTGAAGGCTCAAAAAGATTAGAAACAGAGAAAAAGAGGATTATTAGGTTGGAAGATAATAAATTAATGAAAAATGTGCAGATATTGGTGTGAATGGAAAATACAAAGCAAAAAAAGAAGAAATTAACTATGAGACAACGATAGTAATCACATTTATTATTTGTAAATCCACAAGGAAAGGGGCGAGTACAAGGTTTAATGTTATAAAACTGGTGAAAGACATTAAGCCACAAATTCAAACAATGTGCTGAATCCCATGGAGAATAAGTAAAAAGGAATCATGTCTAGGTACATCAAAATAAAACTGCAAAAAAATGAAAGACAAGGAAACCATCTTAAAACAACCACATTAAAAAATTAATTACCTGAACTTATAATAGACTAAGACTGAAATGTATGAACCCAGAAAAACACTGGAAGAAACTAAACAAAGCAAAGTAGATCTCTTAAAAGAGAAAGAAGACAAAAACAAACTCTTAAGTGGTAATTTTATGTTTAGTAAAATAGCCCTAAAACAAAGCTTTTTAAATTTTTGAAACAATAGCTGATTGAATTATTGTAGAGTTGATCACCCTTAAGAAAAATGCTAAAAGTGCCTGGGGCTCAGTGAGTAGGGCACTGGCACTGGCCCCGTACGCCAAGGTTGGCGGGTTCAAACCTGGCCCCAGCCAAACTGCAAAAAAAAAAAAAAAAAAAAGAAAAGAAAAAAGAAAAATGCTAACGGGTACTTTTAAGACAAAAAGATAATAAACTGAAAAGAAATGGTGGAAACTTGGGAAGGAATAAGAAGCAAAAGAAAACTGACACTTGTAAGTTTTAAATAATATGAACTGTTACTATAAGAGACTAAACATCACTGTGATGTTTAAATTACATGTAGCATTAAACTATTAACATATTTAAAAACCTGAAGGGATAAATTGAGTTAAGCATTTTAGTGAACTTTCACTATCTGGGAAGTAATAATTGTATTAATTTATTTTAGATTCTATTAATATAAAGGGTTTTGCTAAAAATTTCTAAGAGATTCACTTAAGGAAGAATGAAATAGCATTAAGCTAATAGATTTAAAACATAGATTTGTATAATACTTCAATAAGGCAAAAGAAGGCAACAGAAGAAGAAATAAACAACATAGGATTGGTGTTACAAACGAAAAAAGGGCAATAGTAAGATGATAAATCCAACTCTGTACTTAAATATTCATTTCCTATGTTAACTATAAAGCCAGTACATACTCCAGTTGCAAGATAGAGAAATTGGAGCCCCAGTTAAACTATTATCAAAATATATGCCACAAATCAAAGTCCATTTACATGCTGCTTATAAAATACTATTAAAAAATACATAGAGAAAGATTAAAATCAAAAGGATAGAAAAGTATGACATGTAAATATTAACAAAAGGGAAGCTGACACAGTATAGCTGTAGTAGTATTAGATCAGTACAACATAAGGCAAAAAGTATAAGAAGAGGTAAAGAAATATTTTCTAATAGTCAAAGATTTAACCGAGGAAGATTTAAATCTAAGCTTTTACATACCTAATAATATAGCTTTAAAATTTATGAATCAAAATTTTACAAAATTACAGGATACATAGAGACATCAGAATCATTATATAATGTTTTAAATCAGCTGTTTAGTACCTTACAGAATGATTCAGGCAGATTGAAAAAGAAGGATATACACTGGGGGTTGCCATACTAAGACCTATAGGTTAAATCTCGGCCAGTCACCTGATATTATATGATCCTTCTGTTAAGAATGGTATTTATATTTTCAAAAGTTTAGAAAAATCAAAAGAACAATATAATATGAAACATGAAAAGTACATGAAATTAAATAGCAATGTCAATAATGTTGGGAAAATTTTACTAGCACATAGCAAGTCTTTTTTAAAGCCATGGTAAATAGGACAGAGCATCTTAAAATGGACTTAGAAAAATAAAGACATGGAAAAAAAAGTGTCCAGAGATAGCCCCTCTTTTAAGTAGACATTTGATTTAGGAGGAAGTTGAAACTTCAGAGAAGAGAAAGGGTGCCCTTCACCAAAAATGACTGGATATCCATATAGGGAAACAGAAATATTCTAAGTACAACATAAAGTTCACTATTTATTAAATTTACATGTGAAACGTCAAATGAAGAACTTTAAAATAGGATTTCTCAAAAAGAGCATTATTTACATTTTGGACTTAATATTTCTTTGTAGTGAATGCTGCCCAAAGAATTGCTCATCATTCCTGAACTGTACCCATTAGAAGTTCATAACACAAATCCCCACTTGTGACAGTCAAGAGATCTTCAGACACTGGCAAATGTACAAGGGTTGGATGTGTGGGTGTATGTGTACACATGTGTGTGAAATTGTACCTCATTTGAGGGGCACTATTTTAGAAGATAAGACACGGCAATATAAACATGATCTTTGAGTAAGCAAAAATTTCTTATACAGAAAAAAAACAACATAAATGATAATGGAAATGATTGTTAAATTAGAGTATACTAAATTAAAATTTTTGTTCAAAAACCAAAAAGAAAATCAGTAAGCAAATGGCTGACTATTCAAGCTACAAAAATTAAAGAAGATTTTCCTATAATATAAAATAAACTATAAAGAATTAAAAAATTCTTAGGGCCAGATGTGGTGGCTCAAGCCTATAATCCTAGCACTCTGGGAGGCCAAGGCAGGTGGATTGCTGGAGCTCAAGAATTTGAGACCAGCCTGAGCAAGAGCAAGACCCAACCTTCACTAAAAATACAAAAGCTGAGGCAATAGAATTGCTTGAGCCCGAGAGTTGGAGGTTGCCATGAGCTATGGTGACACCTTGGCACTCTATCCAGGGCAAAGCCTTGAGACTCTGTCTCGAAAAAAAAAGATTCTTGGAAACCAATTAGCAGAAGAAAGATAACAACACACTCATCTTCTATGCACACATACATGTAGAATACCTAAAGGCAAATCCCCAAGTTATGTGCTTGACGAAATGTCCAATAATTTGCAAATTGTATGAAATTTAAAAAACTCTTTAATAATCCAATTAAAATGTAAATTAAAATCAAAGGAGATATTACTACATATGCATGAGAATGGCTGCAATTAAAATGATTGACAATACCAAGTATTGACAAGAGCTTGTATCAAATGTACTGTGGTGGCAATGCTTCTCAAACCGACCTTATATGTCAGCATTTTTCCTCCTACTTATATATATTGGTAGCTAGCATACTAGACAGCTAGTCATTTGGCATCTAAATACATGTAAAAGAATAGGATGACTAAATAAATAAATGTATATAATAATGGAACACGTATCAACAATTAAATTCTGATCAATTCAATATAATGAATAAATCTCACAAATGATACTCCTCAGAAGAACCAAATGTAAAAAAATCATATCTGAAAAAAAATCCAATCTGTATAATAACATTTGTATCAATTTTAAACAGGGAATATGTATTTTAGGAGTCAGGAGTCTGATTGCCTTGTATAGGAAGAGGGGTGGTGACTATAACAGAACATGTGGGTGGATTCTGGGAAACTGGTAATGTTCAATCTTGATCCATATGTGGTGATTACATAAGTGCACTTGCTTGGAGCACATTGACCTGTATACTTAAGATTGTATACTTTTCTATATGTGTGTTTTTCTTAAATAAGCAAGTTCATTAAAAGTCTCCATTGAACACTGAAAATAAAAGATGAAATGAGGTATGTGTTATAGAACATTCTCCAAGATACTTTTAGTCTGAAATTAAAAAGTCACAGAAAACAAATAAGGATATTTATTTTGTGTAAAGGAGAGCTTTGTGCATGTATTTATAAATGCAGGTGTAATCAATAGTAATGACTGAAAGATGCATAATAAAAATATTAGCAGTCATTATTTCTGGAGAATCGAGTTCAAATAAAGAATGATGAAAAAAGACTTAAATCTTTCACAATTTACTTTTGTACTTTTGCCTTTTTAAATGCAATGAGGCTTTTACAAAGCTGTTTTAATGTATTATGTGTGAATTAAAAAGGAAGGGGGGTCATGCTGTTATTAATCACAGGAGATTTGCCATTGTTTGTGAATTAAAGTGCTGAGCAGATAAGACACAGAGATGATTGTAACTCATATTGATCTCTAAAGTAGGAATTATGTTAAGTATGATTTAGTGCACAGTGTAATGTCTAAATAACCCTGAATATTTACTGATTATAGGATAATTAGAGAAAAGAGAGGCTTCTATCGGCTCACTTTACCAACCTATGTAAGATGCTACTCCTGGTATACCTGCTGCGTTTCTTGTAACCGCAAAAATGTATATTAAATATGTACATATGGAAAAGATGGCATCTAAAACACCCTTTTAAAACTACTATTTTTTCCTAATATTCCTATACATTTCACTATTGAAATGGTAGAACAGCCTTCTGAGATTTTTGCTAACTATTCAATTGCATCACAAAATCTAACATGCATATTTGGACTTTATAAGCAAAATAATGCTCTATGCAAAAAATTTCTGTTTCAATTCTTTGATTTTACATTTCAACTTCATCCCTATAATTATGACATTAAGAATTACATACATAGCAGAATAATAAATAATATGTAATAATAAATAATCCAGCAAATATTTACCTCATTTCCTCTAAGTCCATGCCTGTTTCAAGATTTAGTATTCTTAACTAGTTCTATTGAGAAGAATAGGTATGTATTCTGAAACTATCCAGGTCCTTTTAAAAAATAAATTATTTCAAATATTTTTAAAACAAAAATATTTTAATTTATTAGTTAGCACAATTAAATTGTATTTTAAGTAATTATTTGAAACGTGAATTTGCTTCTATAGAAATATGGGAAATCTTTTCCCTTTTTCCAAGTACTTTTTATTTATTTGAATTGAAACAGATATACAATATCAGTGAAATATTACTATGATTGTAAAGCATATGTTTCTTCAGGTAGTTGCCATTGGCCTTGGTATTTGATTGGCTTATCTGGAGTCAACCATTTGGCTCTGGATTGTTTTAGGGTTACAATATAAATAGCCACTTTAAAAATTGATAATATTACATATTACTAATTGAAGATTATGTATTTTATAAAAGTTTAATTCAGAATCTATTAAGAAGCTACCTATTTCCTTTGGAACAAACTTGCTCAGTATCCAGTATGTAATTCATTTATAAAAGACCTTTTAAGAAAATACATTAATGTAATACCTGCATTTAGAGGAATGGACACCATGCTTGCAAAGGACAGTTAATGACTCTTATCACATTAAAAGGAAATGCTGAGAAGAGGACAGTCTCCTGGCAAGCCTAGAGACATTTTGTGACCTGGGGGCAGTCCCCAACATAATTCAGTGTTCCAGAATGAGATAAGATCAGTCACTCACTAGCAAGCATGTGTTAAACATTGATGCTTAGTACTTCTTCATGGGGGTTGTGGGGAAAGAACCCGTGAGGAAAGAGAACATGGCCATCCTTACTCAGGCAGCCCTAGCATATAATTACCTTAACTCTCTACATCTGTTGTGTATTATGTTAAATAGCTGTTGCAGAGGGGGCTCAGGGCTACCCTGCACTTAAGTTTAGCCTACCTCCCATGTCACTCCCGGTCCTTTCCTGCAGAGATGGAGACCAGGGCCACAGGGGTCACGACTCCTACATCAATGTTTTGCTCTGTGATTAAAATACAATAGAAAAAAATGTATTGTCTATGACATTATTACAATAGACTGGCCTTATTTTTATAAATGTATTATGAAGCTCTGCGGGTTAATACAAATGCTGTACACAAAAGGTCACAGTATATGATTCACTATGTAAACCTAATTTTTTGCAGATTTTTAATATTTCTTGTCAAATTTACTAATATTTTATTCAAAAATACATTAGGAGAGTCAATCTGAAGCAATTATAATAATTTTAAATATTTTCAGAGGAAAAAAGTCAGTCTATTGTACTCAGAACTCAGAAGTAGAACTTTTTTACCATTCTATTAATACTCAAATAAAAGGAAGATTTGGTTATAAAATATTTTGTGATTATTTAAAATATCTCAAGGATATTCATAGCAAATAAGGCATATATTAGAGTAAATGTTTTTGTAATACCTTCACCACATAACACAATGGTAAAGGTAAAAGATATTAATGAAAATGGTAAATGTTAAACAAAATATTATTTATTATGAAATAGCAATTTGTTGAGACGTAAGCTTAAAACTTTAAATGTGATTATTAAGTGACGACATGATGGTTCTGAATTCACAGTGCTAATAAGCTAAAATAGAACTGTTACATGAAATTCCAAATAACATTGAATTCTTGTAATATAAATACTCCTTGACATATAGAGGGGTGCAAATAGATCCATCATAATTTGAAAAATAACATAAGTCAAAATGTTTTTAATATACCTAATCTACTAAACAGCACAGTTTTGCTTGCCTACTTTAAGCATGCTCAGAATATTTTCATTAGCTTAATAGAGAACGTCCTTTGTGTAGCTGCAGTAATTCTCCCATTTCATTTAAGTACAGGAGAAAAAAAAATGTTAATTTTTAAAATCTTAAAAAGATGGCTAAGTGAGGAACTGAGGTTATGAACCACTTTTATAGATTATATGTGTGTGTGCACATACATAATTTAGTACAGGTCAACATGCTGCCATATGGGGAGTTGATCTTTTTTGTTTCATAGCCTACTTTTATTAAATTTTACCTTCTGAACAAACAAAACAAACAACTACTTGCTTTTTCCTAGACTTAAATTCATATTCTGTTTTATAGAGTGAATTGTGTATAAACTTCTTAACTATTGTTTTTGTCGTGCCAGCCTTACATGTAGCAAAAACTATTTTCCAGATTCTGACATTAGGCTCTCAGTCAGAATAGTTTGTTCTCATGTATTTTGACATTTTTACAGGTGTTTAGTGGTAATTAGTAAATATTTTGGAGTGTTGTTTCAGACATTATTTTTAATTTTACCTCTCTATTTAATCTCTCAATTCTTTTAAAAATTATCTTTGTCATAAAATAAAATTAAAATTAGTGTTTGGTGGTGCCTATACCTCAGTGGGTAGGGCACCGGCCACATACACCCAGGCTGGCGGGTTCGAACCCAGTCCCTGTCAGCTAAAACAACAATGACAACTGCAACAACAACAAAATAGCCGAGCACTGTGGTGGGCACCTGTAGTCTCAGCTACTTGGGAGGCTGAGGCAAGAGAATCCCTTAAGTCCACAAGTTTGAGGTTGCTGTGAGCTGTGATGCCAGAGCACTCAACCCAGGATGACAGAATGAGACTCTGTCTCAAAAAAAAAAAAAAAATAAATAAATGAAATACAAATAAAATTAGTATTTATGTGTTTCTGTTTTGTGCAATAAAAATCAGGAAATTTTGAATCCAGTTATGATTCATCCATCCTCATTCTCTAAATTTCTCTGTTAATACAATTTAACTGTGCACATTTAATTTTTTAGAATGGTTGTATTATATTTATGACTCTTAATGTTCTATTAGCCTTTTTAATATTGAATATATTAATTAATAATAACATCAGCTATGCTAAGTACACGTGAAAGCACACACATTTTCTTAGGAAATGAAGGTAAATTGTATGACTGAAGAGACAGTTGTGCACTTGTCTACACTCTCATGTGAACTCATATGGGGTGGTGTTTCTGTCTTTACCATAATGTCATACATTATAGTTACAACTCTGATACTCATTGGGCCTAGATTTAACTATGCAACAGACTGTTCTTACTTATAGCAGACGCTTAAGTAATAGCAGACGGGCTTGAGATAGATATCTAAGGAAAAGACAATTTGTATATTTATTATGGGACTTTAAAAAAGTGTATATAAACATATGTATCTTAACATAATTTGAACATTATATTTCCTCATTATGTTTTGCTAAACCTACCATTGACATGATAAAAATGAAGTTTCATAATGCTGTTCCATTTTGAAATGAGTTATCCCTTAGTCTCTCTGGGGTATTGATTTCAGGACCCCCAAGGCGACAAAAATCTCTAGATGCTTAAATCATTTATATAAAATTGTGTAATATTTGTATTTAAATATACATTCAATCATCTCTATATTACTTATAATGCCTAATACAAACTTAATACTATGTAAATAGTTACCCAGAGAAGCATCAGACTTAAATAAGTTGTCAGACAAAAACAGCTGCAATGGAGGAATCACTGGAGCACACATATGGTCCCATTAACCTTCTGAGGAGGGAGGATAATCTGAAAAAGTGATGAAATTGCTAACGTATGGCTAAATCAGCAAATAGCTTTAACGTTAAATCACAATTTTCAAATTGAGATGTACTCATGCATGTACACATACATATGGTTATGGACCACTTTTATGAACTTCCAATCACATATGTGCTCATAACTATCACGGGATTTACAACACTGCATTGAAAAGCTGTTATTTTTATCATTGAATGTGTTATCATATGAATAACTGAATGCCCAGCATATCAGAATTATTTAGAATTCTACATACAGTGAATTTGTGATTAATACCTGAGATGAACATTGCAGTAGGTCACAGAAGCCAAGGGAGTTTACAGAGTTTAGGGAAATATGTTGAGGAAGTGTCTGGATAAAGGAACCTCAATTCATCAGTTTAATGGTTCAAGGAGTCATCAAAACATATGAAATCTTACTAAAAGAATGTCAGAAACTACCCTCCATAGAAACATGACTTTTGGAATAAGACTGAAAATATGGTAGTATATTTTTTACATTGTCAATAATCATAGCATTAGCAAATGGGTTCACTGATTGGAATTGCCCTTTCTAATTTTTGACTCTAAAAGTTCAAATTATTTAAGTTTTAACATAATTATAAATAAGTAAATATTTTTCAATTCAGAATGAGGTATTGTACTGGGATTACATATTCTAAGGTCCAAAGTTAGAAATTTTGTCAAAGGAGAATATTCTTTACATAGAACATAAGTGACATTCTCATTTTATTATAAAGAATCAATAACTCAAAAGCCATGCCATATTTTAAAATATTTATTTTGCAATGTCAACCAGAACTTGCTAGTATAATCTTTTTCTATTGGCATTTCATGTTAGTGGTGGAGAAAAGAATCATACCTGTCTTCGCCGTATTATAAAGATCTTACAAAAAAAAACTCTTTCAAGATCTAACATTATATAGTCAATGAAATTTATTTTACTGTCCATTTTGTTTTTAACAAAATTCTCCATCTTTTGAACTGCTGCTGTAATTAGATCTATTACTTAAGGATGATACTGAAGTTATCATCGTGGGGCTTCTTTTTTATCATATCTCTTGGTCGATTTTTATATTTTTTATAGCCCACATATTCCACTTTCTGTCTTTCTTTTCCTAATGAAAACAGTCCTTGAGAAGTTAGTTACTTGATTCCTCACCGTTTTGATGGTGCCTTATGTATACTCATGTGTTTGATTGATAGAGTGGTTAAGTATTGATTTTTAATTTCAGAATCAAATTCTTTTATATTTTTAGTTCATTGTGTTTTTTTTTTTTTTTAGTTCATTGTTTTTATGGCATTTGATTTATGTTTTTGCAGATCTGATGCCACTGTGATTCTTGTTCTCTTTACAGGAACTTTTCCCTCCTGGAGATCTAGTCACGATCAAAACTCTCCCCTCTAATTCACCTTCCCTGACCCCAACTTGGGAAGTCCCCTTTCCAGTTACCTTGTCTTCTTCTACATCTCTTAAAGTTATAGGAGTCGATTCCTGCATACATCATTCACAAGTAAAATCCTGGAACCCTCCATCTTCTACGAAGGCAGACAATGAAGACAGCCAACCACAGACCACCTACATTTGTGAGTCAAAAGAAAGTTTGAAGTTATCATTTAGGAAACAGCAAGAAAAATCCTAATATGGTTTTCTTTTAGCATCACTGAATAAGTGCTTCTGACCTGAGGTTGTTCTACCTTTGCCTATTACTGATTATACTAATCAGATTTATGTTTTCCAGAAATGTCATCAAGCCACACGCAATAAAGATGGTTCCAGTCCATGAACCCCTGTATCATTCTCCCTCCAGAGAAACCCTAACTGCCCCCTTCTATCATCGCCCCATTCAGCAGAAAGCAATTAGAACGAGTCTTCGCCCTTTTTCCCTAACAGCAGTTGGAGTTTCTACTCAGAGAGGGAGAATTGATGCAGGACATTTGGCGCCCCAACCAGCTCAGCGAAGCTGGCAGACCTGCCGCCTCCTCCTTGGCAGTGTTGGTGCTGTGGCATCCAGCTGAAGAACCAGCGGGCTGGATGACAGGCAAGGAGGGGGATCTCCAACCCTCACCAGAGGCTCCACTAGCCAAAAAGGCCAGACAACTGCCGAGGAGACACCTGTGCCTTCACTTTACACTTAGGACTAAATGTAGAACCTCCATTTCCTATGTCTAGGCAAATTTCATGTGAATTTCCTAG
>CAUYON010103485.1:0-14304 GCA_963573935.1 Arctocebus calabarensis
TCTTTATATAGTGATCAAGAAAATGCCATGAAGGCTATCTGTAACAGTACGATGAAAACATTTCTGAATGTATATGAATCATGCCCTATGATTGCACCAATGTACAGAATTATGATTCAATAAAATTATAAAAAAAAAGATTCTTAAGTAACACATTATTGGCCCCATTCGTTACAGCATGGGAGAATGCTTTTTCCCCCAAGAACTCAAAATAGCTTTTAACATTTCACAGATTATTTTTTTGTTTGTTTGTTTGTTTGTTTGTTTGAGACAGAGCCTCAAGCTGTCACCCTGGGTAGAGTGTCATGGCATTACAGTTCACAGCAACCTCCAATTCCTGGGCTCAAGCGAGTCTTCTGCCTCTGCCTCCCAAGTAGCTGGGACTACAGGCGCCCGCCACAACGCCCGGCTATTTTTGTTTGGGTTGCAGCCGTCATTGTTGTTTGGCGGGCCCAGGCTGGATTCGAACCCGCCAGCTCAGGTTTACATGGCTGGCACCTTAGCCCGCTGAGGCACAGGCGTCAAACCTCACAGATGTTTTTAAAACAACTGTTCATTCCTGCCGTTTAGAAATACAATAAAAGAAAGAGACATTAGGAGGCTACCTAGTCATTCAAAGATACAAAAGTAAACTTTTCAAAATTGCTTTTGTTCCCTAATCCGTGTGATTCAAACTGAAGATACGCACAGAGTCATCTTAAAACAAGCTCAGTTCTCTCTGGAAATTAACAACTATTTTCATGAGTAAACCTGCATCCTTTTTTCTCCCTGTGCACCCCAAATCAAATTAATCTGTTTGGCTAAAAAATCTTGGGAAACTGAGAATTTCTGTTTTGAAAAGAAGAAACTATGTGTGATTTTTTTTTTCTCTTTTTCCATATGCAGGATCTAACCACTGGTCAGTAATTAAACAGCTTTGATTAACAGTGAAGAAACACTATTTTCTGACACAGGCCACGTCGCTCCCTGACTGAACTTGCAGGTGTCTCCCTCAGAGGATGTCTGGCCCCTCCAGCCACTGGAGCCTTCTGCCCCCACCCCACCCCCACTCTCCAACCCATTGGCTCCTCTGCCAACACCCTCAAGACAGAGATGGCAGGTCCTCCCCGGGGCTCCCACAGCACTGGCTAGGACGCCACCCACCCTGTATCAGTCGTCTTTGAACTTACTGGTGTTTTATATAAGGAGGGAGAATTTGCACTGTTGGCAGTGACTAGGTGGAGGATTCCTTTATGGGATGTTGAAATTGAGGAATAGAAGGAAAAGTCAAGCCTCTGAAATCTTAAGAGTATATCAATTTATTGAAATAGAATAGTGTTTGACAGTTCTCACTTATCAGTAGGAGCACTGTGTATTTAGTTTAATGAAAATCAAGGAAAAAATGTCTGCATAAGGTTATCTTTTGCCAGAACAAAAGCCTTCCTTTTGTTTCACCTTCTCCACCAAAACATGGGCTATGAAAATGCCATTTTAGTTACAATTGACAAGATGAAATGACAAAGTGTTCAATAAAACCTTAAAACTACAGCCTTTTTCTTTGAAAATGAAATGTTAGATTTTGTTCCTATGTGATTTTAAAGATGTGGTGAGTATTGGAAATGTCGACTCTTTTTATTCATTTTTCTCAAAGCAAAAAAAAAAAAAAAGAAATTGAAAGAGTTTGGTGTGTGATTGGGGTCTTAGGGAGTTACAAGAAGTTATAAGGATTAGGTTACATTTGAATTTTCCACTTAAGAAATAATTAAAGCCCACTGTTGGGTGCTAAGAAGAATAAAAAGATAAATAAGGGCCTAACGCTGCTTTCAAAGGGATTACAGGGACTGGATAAAATACTACAAAAATAACTTTAATGGAAAGTAGAAAGTGGTAGACACTGAAAGAAAAGTGGAATTAGTGTTCTAGAGATATTACTTCTAGCTAGAGACCGTAAGTTTTTTAAATGAACTGGTATTTGAACTTGATCTTGTAAAGAAGGGGAATTGATAAATACTGGTGCACACTGAAGGCATTCAGGGGAAATGCACCCTCAAATGGAGGCAAAAATCAAAGGAGTAATCATGGAAAGCAGTAAGTCACAGTTTATTTCCCCCAAGAATACTAGTCTCCAAAGGATAACATGCACACAGAGGTTTCTGTGGCGAAATTAGTTTTGAAAACACTGGCTACTATATACTATATCCACCTCTAGGAGATGTTCAAACATTATATAGATACTGAGAATCAAATGTGTGTGACTTGATTTATACATCTACAGAGTCATTAAGTAGATGTAATGAATGTATTCATCACATCTGTGTTCCTCAAAGCAAAACTAAAAGCTTTTGTCAACCGCTGGATGAATGCAATACCAGAAATAAGATTAGATTAGAAATTGAATCTTATGGTTAAAAAAAAGACTTGCTTCTTCCTTCCCTTGCTTCCTCCCTCTCATCCTCTGTCATTGTCTGTTTCTTCTCCTTTCCTTTCTTTTTTTGTTTTTTGTTTTGCTATGTTCTTGACAGATACTCTGTCCTCAGACTGGAGAGCCATGGTATAATCATTGCTTGTGGCAGCCTTGAACTCCTGCACTCAAGTGATCCTCCTACCTCAGCCTCCCAAGTAGCTAGGACCACAGGCACATGCCACCAGGCCTGGCTAATTAAAATTTTTTTTTCTTTTGTGGACATACGATCTCACTGTATTACCCAGGTTGCTCTCCAATTCTTGCCCTCCCAAAGTGCTGGGAGTAACACGTGAGCCATTCCAATTTTACCATTGTACGTTCTGTTCTTATAGTCTAAAGCAGCAGCCTCTAATCTTTTTAGCACCCAAGACTGGTTTTATGGAAGACAATTTCCCATGTATGTGAGGACGGGGTAAAGTAGGGTAAGGGTAGTGATGGTTTCAGGATGATTCAAGAACATCACATCTCCACCTCAGATCATCAGGTATGAGACTCCCATGAGGAATGTGCAGCCTTTCCCCCTCACATGCACAGTGTATCGCAGGGTTTCCACTCCTATAAGAATCTAACGCTGTCATTTACCTACACAGGAGGCAGTTCAGATAAGGACAGCGATAAACACAGACAATGCTTCACTAACTGAACAGGCCAGGGACTGGTGGTGGTCTGTGGCCCAAGGGTTGGGAACCACAGGTCTAAGGAACTTAAAAAATAGTTAAGTAGAAAACACCAAAAAAAAAAAAAAAAAAGACAGAAAGAAAAGAAAAGAAAGGAAAGGAATAGAAAATACCCACACATATACAAAAAAAAAAAAAAAGAAAACACATAATAAAAAATACACACTCCCAACTCACCCAAAACCCACACTTAATGATCCAACAAATTATTACAAATGGCATAAGGATTAAAATATATTTTTAAATTGCTCTAAAATATATATTAGCTTATTCTATTTAACTACATAAATGTTACTGCCATAAAACTAATGTTCTTTTTTTCCCTTCTATTTGGTTTGATAAGAGTTTGATCACTTTATAAAATCTGAAGTTTTTTATTTTTCTTTTTTCATTTGTAAGTTGAAGAGAAAAAAAAGAGAAAGAAACAAAAAAAGAGAAAAAACCCAGTGAAGTGTTATATAATTTATCCAAGTTCACACAACCAATAATCAGAGTTCCAGGATTTTAATCTATGAAGTCTGAAGCCACCTCTCCCCTGCGTGCCTTCTCTAAAGGTGGATGGGAAATGCCAAGCAGTCACGTTCATGGCTGGAGAGACATTCCCATCGATAAGCCATTCTTCCTGCCATTTCCCACAGTCTGACGATATGCCAGAGTATTGGAAAGCAATAATATCTGTGCTCCTTCCCAGGCAAGTAAAATACATCTTCATGTAAAACACAAACATGATTTTCAAAATGTTTGTGATGTGATTTATACATCTACAGATTCATTAAGTAGATTTAATGAGGATATTCATTACTTCTGTGTTCTTCAAAGCAAAACTGTGGATGAATGCAATATCAGAAATTAGTCCTTCTCCTTAATCTCATTCTCTACCCAGCCTCCCCACAGCCTGTTCCACCAACAACTACCATCAGCTAGCAAGACAATATAAGATAAAAATTATAGCATCATCCTTTCCATATACAGTGAAATACGAATCTGTGTACACCTTGAACTGTCAAATCCTCTCCCTACCGCTCAGTCATAAGACTAGATGTATTCTTCAACTGAACAATTAGCTGTACAGAATTCTAGAGCAGGATTACCCTATCACTGAACATTGTACACGCAGTCTAGGAGAAAGCAATTTTAGCAACCTAAACACACATATCATTAGTAAACTACTAAGATCTTAAGTCTATCATTATTATCTATGCAAACTTTCAGACTGTTCAGTCAATATTGATTAAATGCAGACCCTGTGCTAAGTATACTAAGAACAATGAAGACATAGAAATGTTGATGGCACCTATGATCCACGAGCTGTGGCAGATAGATCTGGGAATGCCAGGCAGAATGGCAGAAGGGATGTTCCTTTGATGAGGAGCAACAACCACTGGAAGAAAGATGCCAACGGGAGGTCTGGCACTGTGGTTGTCACCTGTAATCCCAGCACTCTGGGAAGCCAAGCAGGTGGATTTCTTGAGCTCAGGAGTTCAAGACCAGACTGAGCAAGACTTGAGACCCTGTGTCTAAAAAAGGTAGAAAAAGCTAGCCAGTCATTGTGGCAGGCGCCTGTAGTCCCGGCTACTCAGGAGGCTAATGCAAGAGGATCGCTTGAGCCCAAGAGTTTGAGGTTGCTGTGCATTAGGATGACATAGTGAAACTCTATCTCAAAAAAAAAAAGAAAAAAGAAAGAAAAGATTCCAATATGAAGATCTGTGGTTAAGAGTTACTCCAGACAAGCAAACAGCAAACACAAACTACACCAATAACAACTTAACTAACCTACAATTAGGGAGCCCAAAATGAATTTCAATGACCTATTCTGATGAGAATATGGATAGTCCACAACTTCGGGTAGTTCAACTTGAGATTTTTTTGACTTAACAATAGTGAGAAAGCAAAACACACTCAGTAGAAACTTCACTTTATGTACCTACACAAAAATCCTGTTTTTTACTTTCCATTGAGTATTCAATAGATTACATGAGATATTTAACACTGTATTATAAAGTAGGCTTCTTGTCAGATGATTTTGCCCACCTATAAGTTAATGTAAGTGTTCTGAGCATATTGAAGGTAGGCAAGGCTAGGATACAACGTTCACTAGGTGTATTAAATGCATTTTTGATGGACTGCTATCTTGAACTTTTTATGCATTTCTCAGGACATAACCCCATCTTAAGTCGAGAACCATCTGCACAATTTTAAAGAGAATTTAGAGTCTTAAGTCCAGGCCATTGTACTAGGAAAGAGTGATCTAAGGCAAGTCATTTAGCTTCTGTCCATATCAATTTCCTCATCTATAAAAAGAAAGACAGGAGCAGAGAGGCCTATCATATCTTCCAACTGGAAATTCCAACAGTTCTATGGTCATGACATCCGCCCTTGAGTTGTTTGTCCAGTGCAGATAACTGATTTGTATTCTCCATCATTATAGCCCTTGGCACCTCTCTGGTGCCAAAGTTGACTTGGGCTGTGTCAAAGATGTGCCCAACAAGAGACTAAAGCTATGGTCCAGATGACAGATCTGTGACCTCAAGGTGACTATTACATTATTCCAAGCAATGAAGCTAATGAGCAACATCAAAATCATCTAGGTTTTTTGGTAAACATACTCCTTCATCCTGGCCTACTAGATTATGATGAAACAAAGGTAATTATATCACTTCCAAGGTGACAGCAAAATAAAGTTTGAAAGCTGAACTACTCATCTGTAAAATATATAACCCCCATAATGTATGCCAGTACACTTTAGTGGTAAGACACATGAGCAGGTAAGTGTTTTAAAGCAGTATCTCTAGGTAAAAAAGAAAATCCTAAAGGCCCTTCTAAAGATAGCTATAGTTATTCAGAATGTAAACTTACTCTTCTCCATGAGGTGTGCATTATTAATTGGGCAATTTCTGCTTTGACAGGCTTGCAACAACAAGGATCAAATAGACTGAGACTATTCACCATGAAATTTGTATATTCATCAATGATATATAAAGTTTATTTTTAATTACAAGTGTCATTCCTATTTTTTAGTTCACTTCTTAGGTATGGATTTTATTTATAAAAATCAGAATTCTAACTTCAATAGTTTATGAGAGACTGCACCTGTGATTGTGATGATGAAAAGGTTACATCTAGGAATAATGGAATGACCTTGATGGATGAGTGTGAAATTGGGCATGTTTACATAATATGAGCAATTTAAGGGAAGAAACTTGGATTTGAAAATGGTACACACTACCAACTGACTTAGCAATGACTTAAGAAAGAAAGATCTGCAAAAACATACAAATTCAAACTCTTCAGGAAGCACTTTAATATAGCTTTGACCAGAGACAGAAGGAGGAAAGCCTAATTCTGTACTTATTAGGCCCTCAGTTTCCTCATCTGTAAAAAGAGACAGTACCTCCTTTTCAAACGTTTATTTGAAAGACGATATTCATGTACTGAATTACAAAGTAACAAATAGTTAGTATACACTAGGAAATCAATACATGTTAGTTCTCTTTCCCAGTTATCCTCTTTTGAACTGTTTAATTTTCCTTGACTCAACAAAAATTTACTGAGTGTCCATTCTATGTCAGGGAGTATATTACGCTAGTAACAACAATGCGACTGAAATACTTTAAATACCATTAATGTGAACAGAAAATATCGAAAGGACACAATAACTAAAGGAACATAATATGCACTGTCAAGAGAGTATATACACCATTTATATGAAAAACATAATTCTTTTCTGGGAGGCCAAGGTGGATGGATTGCCTGAACCCAAGAGTTCGAGACCAGCATGAGCCAGAGTGAGATACCATCTCTAAAACTAGTGGGCATTGTGGCAGTTGCCTGTAGTCCCAGCTACTCAGGAGGCTGAAGCAAGGAGATCACTTGAGCCCAAGAGTTTGAGGTTGCTGTGAGCTATGATGCCATAGCACTCTACTGAGGGCGACAAAGTGAGACTCTGTCCAAAAAAAAAAAAAAAAGAAAAGAAAAAGAAAGAAAAGAAAGAAGAAGAAATTAAAGAAAAATGTAATTTTGCTTTAAAAAAAAAAAAAGGAGACTTTTGAGCTCAAGAGTTTGAGACCAGCCTAAGCAAGAACAAGACCACCCCACCTCCCCCACTCCCCATCCCTGTCTCCACTAAAAACAGAAAAACCAGCAGGTCATCCTAGCAGGCGACCTTCAGCTACTCTGGAGGCTGAGGCAGGAGGATCACTTGAACTCAGGAATATGAGGCAGTTTGACTCCACCCTGTCTCCAATGAATGAACAAAGGAAGGGAAGGAGGAAGAAAGCGGGGGAGAAGGAGGGAGGGAGGGAAGTCACAGAGATATGACCTGTAGATTTGATCTTGAAATACACACAAGAATTTGTCAAGAAAAGAAGAAAGAAAAAGAAGACATTAATTCTGTACTACTGATTAAGCAGCCTAGTGGATACCAGGTTCTGTAGCGACACTATGCAGAAAAGCACAGACTTAGAGACATGAACACACCTGGTGTCTTCCACAAAGGAAATGCACATACTGTGCATCCCTTCTCCCCCTCATATTATGTACCCAATGCCTAGCCCATATTCCCCCACACAAATAAACACTTAAATAAACATAAGAATATGCATGTGATTTTTAAAATAATATTAATTATTGTGAAAATATACAAACTTTATATAACATTGGGAATGTTTTCCAGAAGTTCTTTACAAATATTAAATAAATATGCAGTCTTAAAAATGCAACCATCTATGATCTAAAACATGTTTTGAAAAAGAATACAAAATACTTTTGTGAGCTAAGCAGTCTGAAAATGTTTTATTTAATAAATTAGACACCAGATTCCCACCTCTCCAACAAAAAATAGTGGTCACACCTATTGGGGTTAGAATGAAATCTCTTTTAAAAAATACGCATTAGACTTTTAGCAGATGCCACAAAATGTCCAGGGCATATCAACTGAAATGAAATAGCAGTTCACTTAGGGCAAGCCTCATTATGAACTAGAAATGCTCAAGATATGTTCATGATAAAATATCAAAAATTCTATCGTCCCACTGGATCTAATTGCTTGTTTTTGGTCCTTTCTTTTTTAATTAAGTGACCATCTCTTTTAAAACCTCATTTAAGTGCATACAACACACTAAAAGCTTAACATGAGATCCCCTTTTCAATCCCTGGTATTTAACACCAAAATTGTTTCCAATCGTATAGCCAGGAGAAACATCCAAATGATTAAGACTTGGCCTATGGCCAGGGTGGAGCTCCCCTGACATTTTCCACAAAAATGTACGGTCTCCCCCCAATTCTTGTATACTGACTATATGAGTCAGTTATTGAACTTGTCTTGTATATTTTTGGAAATATTAAATAAGACCATGAAATTGGAGCATATCTGACACCCCAAGAACTCAATAAATGTAACTGGTTTTAAAAAAATAAAAAACTAAACCTCAAATTTAATATATTGAAATCTCTTTTATGCTGGCCTACTCCAAAATAAATTTGAATAGTTTTATTTCACTTCGAGAGGGGAATTTTAGTATTCCTCATTTGTGAGCCTCCCCAGTCTGCTTTCTTTAAGATAAAAATCAAGAAAATACCTATGTTTGAGATATTCCCACATAGGTTGTACACCAGTGCAAACAATTTCAGAGTTTAAAGCTTGGTTACAATGGACATCTCAACAGGGGACTTGTGAGTCACACAAATACATAATTAAATAGCTTCCCCTTAGTTGGTCTTTGAGGATGAAAATAGTTTGACATGAGATATATCACACACTGATCATCAGTAGTATAAATTTATTTGTTCAAGTGTTTTTAAAACAATGTTTTTTTGTTTATATGGAATTGTTCTCAAGGTAACAAGGCAGTGGCTTAGATGTGAATTTACTAACGCATCCACAAGGTAAACACCAGGAGTCACACAGAACAATCCAGATCAGCTGGTGACAACAGAAGAAAGTGATAGTTTTTTATCTTACCACTGGATGGTTTAAAACAGCTCTATATCTGTTACTTGAAAGACAAATGCTGACCCAAAGAACCATTAGAGACTGCTCTTAGGGGATAAGTCACAAAGGCCAAGAGAGCAAGGATGCCTGTCTGTGAAGGAGGACAGCCCTCTGGTTTTATAATGTCTTAGCTTGGCCCCCATGTAAAGCTGGACAAAAATTTTCAGAAGAGCCAGTTCTCAGACATCACAATGAAAATACATTGTCGTGTGCTTTCAAGTCATCAAAAGTGTTCTAATAAAAACTGAGCTCTCAAATAAATTACACCAGAAACAACATCTTGGCATTATGACTGGATGTAGTTTAAGAAGTCAACCAATTCACTGGCCAAATTGTTCAGACAACTGGCCAAAATGAGAAAGAAAATACCATATAAAAGATAATAATTATCTCTCTGAAAAGCTGAAGAGTCCCAGGTACAGCAATAAAGGATATTGAAAATTCTCCTTTTTAATTCAAAACTGGAATTTGTAAGTTGCTCTTTGGATTCTCAATTAACATTTTTCCAAAGCATTGTTTTAAAATTCCAGGACCACCCACCAAAGAGTAACAGACAATTTTTTTTTTTTTGAGACCAAGTCTCACTATGTCACCCTCAGTAGAATTCAATGGCATCACAGCTCACAGCAACCTCAAACTCTTGCGCTTAAGTGATTCTCTTGCCTCAGCCTCCCAAGTAGCTGGGACCACAGGAGCCCGCCACAACGCATGGCTGTTGTTATTGCTGTTGCAGTGGAGGTGGTTGTCATCATTGTTGTTTAGCAGGTCCAGGCCGGGTTTGAACCCACCAACCCCAGTGCATGTAAGCGGCACCATAACCACTAAGCTATGTGCGCCAAGCCATGGGAGTAATAGATAATTTCAAATCAACTTTAAAGTACAGTTTTAAAATTTTGCATTAAAATTGGAAAAGCAGCGCCTGTGGCTCAGTGAGTAGGGTTCCCGTCCCATATACCCTCAGGTGGGTTCAAACCCGGCTGGCAGAACTGCAACAAAAAAATAGCTGGGCATTGTGGCGGGCGCCTGTAGTCCCAGCTACTCCGGAGGCTGAGGGAAGAGAATCGCCTAAGCCCAGGAGCTGGAGGTTGCTGTGAGCTGTGTGATGCCACGGCAGTCTAACAAGGGCAATAAAGTAAGACTCCGTCTCTGGGGGGAAAAAAAATTAGAAAATGATTAAAAATATAAAGTAGCAATACTAGTAATTAAAATGGCAAAATGATCCAACTGAAGGAATCTTTTAAAATATATTTCCCCTGCAAGGGCTTTATAAAAAGCAGAAATGAAAATTTTGTGGAGGAGGGAAGGATATTTAGAGACATGAAGTTTCTGAAGGACAACTTTTGACATTTTTTGCTTACTTAAAAAATTAAAGCTACTTTGTCTAAAACAACCTTTCTTTTCCATGCTTTTTAGTATATACCGACACTAATTTCATCAATCGAGGTTATTTATGGCACTTAAATGAAAAGGTGCAGTGGCAGCTAAATAATAAAATCTAACAATCACTGAGGGATTTTTTTCACATAAAATGATATGCAGAGAACTTTACGGGCATTATTTTCCTTTATTTTAGCCTCCTGTTTTATAGGAAACCAAGGCACAGAGCACAGGGTAACTTTCCAGAGGGTTAAAACCCAGGCAGTATCTGTCCTTGTGTGGTATGATTCCATTTTAAGGTAACTAAAATAGCCAAACTCATACAAGCAGAGAATGTCATGGTGGCCACCAGGGCGTGGGCTTAGAGAGTAGCAGGAGTTGCTGTTTAATGAGTATTCACTTCAGTTGTACATCACTGGGCCTGTAGTTAACAATAGCGCACAGTGCTCTTCAAAATTTAAGAAGGTAGATCTTATGTTTTGATTGACTATGGTAAGTACTCTTACCACAATAAATAAAAATAAATTACATATTTAAATACTGTAGAAAAAAACAGACTCCAAATCCTTAGCCATTATTTCCCCGTAATTAAGTGGACAACACTGAAGAGGCAGGCCAGACAGGGTATAGCATAGAAAACAGGCCCAAGCAGAGAGTTAAGAACTTGAAACGGACAGCTCCCGCTTTTGGCCAGCAGGTGTCGCTACGCCTAAAAGGCGGGGATTCAGCAGTGCACAGTCGCGGGTGTACACTGGACCGCCCCTGGATGCCCAAATCTCGGCATACCTAAGTCTCCCAATATTTTCAAACCACAATTGGTTGGGAAAAAAATCTGCCCATAGGTGGATCAGCACAGTTCAAACCTGCGTTGTTCAAGGGTCAACTGAAGATACTGTATGTTAGGGCTGACTGGCCGGATCAAACCACGTACAAGGGTTTCTGGAAAAGACGCAGTCTGTGAGTGGCTTCCAATGACATTTTCTACCTCTCCTAATGAGTGAGGGAATTAATGAAGATTTGGCATGCTACTTCTGAACGGAAGCCAATCCCTGGCCCTTCACTCTACCTACCCCTATGCACGTATTAACACTCTAAACCACAATAATTCTTGTACTGTAAGTTTCTTCTTCTTACAAATGGCAATTGCCAGCAGAAAATTCTCTAAGAAGAATGTGCTTTATCACTGCCAGGGCACACGGAAGTTTGAATTAAAGAAATAGCTGGCTGCTTGCCACAGGCAGAGAATGGGGAAGAAAGAGCCAGTCAGCATTCGTCTCGCTACCTTGGTCCAACTACTTCTAGTGCACTTCATCTGCCTTTATCTTACCTCCTTTGATTTGAGGATCAAATCAAAAAGCTGTTACGCACCTCAGATGCATTAACTTTAATAGCGATAAGAACAGAAAAACGAGGGCTGCTCCATGTGCCAAGTGGGGGTGAGAAACGTCTAAAGGCACAGAAGTTCAGGCTCCAAGACAGAAACTAGAACACATTACAATACCAGAACCACTACGTCAGCTCTTCCTGATCAGCTGCTTCTGAATTAGTCACCAAATGATGGCCAGAGCTTCTAGTGTTTGCCAGACACATAATAGATACCTTCAGTCCTTGCATCAACTCTAGTTAGCACTTCTGCTTTCCCACTGAAACTAAAGTTCAGAGAAAAAATAACCTAAATATGACCATTTAATTAAAGTGACGGATGGATCAGCATGCCAATGCAAACTCCAAACTTATGTTCCTTCCCTTACACACCGTTGTATTTCTAATACCCAGGTCACACTGAGATCTGCTTACAAGTACTTTGGAATGATCAAGGAATTGTTTTTTAAAAATGGAAAAATTTCTTAGATCAAGATCCCAAGGAATGGTAATAAAGGTCTTTACCAAGTGGGAACCAAATGTTTAGAGCGACATAGTGATTGAACAATTGTACATTTTCTCCTCCCTGCCCTCCCACTTCACAATATTTTTATAATGAAATTATTAAAGGGTGGGGTGAGAAAGAGCAAGGTAGGTAACAACTATATCTAAAAGACTACAAACACGATGAAGGCAGAAACTTTGTTGACCATTAAATCTCCAGAGTCAAGAGTAAAATCTGCCCCATGTCCAGGGGTCAATACATTTTCTTCAATAAAATAAAAAATTGGAAAAATGGAAAACCATCCACATTGACATAATTGGAAACAATAATCCTTAGTACCTAGGGTTAATTCCACATGAAAGAATCACACTAGGCTTAAGATGATAAACTTTCCTTCCAAATACTTTTCTTCATCATTTCTGCTATGATTAAAGAATTCTACAATTTGTGGTTTAGAGTCAAGAGAAAGTATCAGGAACAGAGGTCAAACACCAAGCAGTAAAGCCCACCAATTACAATGAATGACAAAGGTCTATGACCCTGCAAATAATTACATGCTTGTCCCTAATTAGTCTTCCAAAAGTTCAGGAATTAGTTTGCCAGAAGTGAAAATGCAGTTGCAAACAGACACAGATTTCTGAACATTAAAAACATTCCCAGAGAAGATAATTAAACACATTTGGCCTGTAATAGACCTCAACCATGTGCTAATTCAAAGCATTTACTTTACATTTCCATTCTGATTGTGATTAAATTGTGGTTCATACAAAAAGCCAAAATAGATAAGAAAGAACATCCTATCCTATCTTTTGTTTTTCTTTGCGTTTTCTTGGCTGTAGGCAAAATTACAAAGTAGGATCTACCCTTGAATTAGTTTGAACACAGAATTTTTTTTTTTTTTTTTTTAGCTGAAGATGGATTGAAAACACAATATCCAGGAGATACAAAAAAACGCACATATGAGTCCATGCTTCCTATACACGGGCTCCATGGGACCAACTGCACAACTTGAGTACCCATAGTTTGATACCTACCCCTACATTTATACCAGAAAGACTGGAGTTTAAATTAGTCTTTGATTGACATCCTTTCAGCTCAGTTTTCTTACAAAGCTCCTACTACCTAATTTCTTATCTCCCAAGGGCTCCAAGCTGTCCTCATTGTAAGTTACAGCTAGGATCCTGCCTCATCCAAGGGTTTAATGCTCTGTGATTGCTTAGTTCCTCCTGCCCAGTGAAAACTTGTTCCCCACTGATTTTAGATGAGTCAGTCAGAAGGAAACAATGTAATTAAAATACACTAGGTATGATTTTTTAATTTAATGTTTTAAGAGGTAATATATTTATATGTTTTAAATGTTTTTCAATGTTAAAAGCAATACAGTGAAATTTTCCCCTTCTGCAGGTAACTGATGCCATTGTATTGCTGCATCAAGATTGTGAATCCTCCCTGCAATTCTATGTATGTGTATATGTGTGTATACAAGCATGTAGGAATATACTTTATTTTCTCTCCTACTTAATAGAAGATAGCACATTATGTAAGCTGTTGGGCACTTTTTCCTTTTGTATATAATAAAATGGCTTGACCTTTCCGTATATGGGCATGTAAAGAACTGCCTCATTACCTTAAATATTTTTAGCAGCCAGAGACTATTCCACCACACAAGTAGATTATAGTTGATTTAAGTAGTTTCATATTGATGGATATTCAGTTGCTTTCAGTCTTTTGCTATTAAAAAGAATACTGCATTGACACTAGACTGTTTATTGCAGCTCAATTTACAATCGCCAAAATGTGGAAACAACCTAAATGCCCACCAATCCAGGAATGGATTAACAAGCTATGGAATATGTACACTATGGAATACTATTCAGTCATTGAAAAAAATGGAGACTTTACAGCCTTTGTACTAACCTGGATGGAAGTGGAACACATTATTCTTAGTAAA
>CAUYON010103489.1:0-117810 GCA_963573935.1 Arctocebus calabarensis
GAGGAGACACCTGTGCCTTGGTGTCTCCTTCACTTCACACTTAGGACTAAATGTGGAACCCCCATCTCCTATGCCTAGGTCAATTTCTTGTGAATTTCCTAGGCCTCAATTCCATGAAAGGACTGTATCCATTCATTGATATATTCATTCACCTTGGGCCTGGCGGAAGGGACTGTATTCATTCGTTTCCTGGCCAAGGAACCCATACACCTATATATACCCTGAGACTAAAGGCCTAGAGGAGGAGATGGGGAAAGACTGGGAGAGAAACGGAGAGAGCTTCTCTCTCCCCACTAGAATTCTCTCCCTCTACCAGGAGCCTTAATGTTTTCTGTATTCTTTTCTGTGAATAAATTCTGTCTTACAAGAAAAAAAAAAAAAAGATTACATAAGAAAAAAAACAAATGATAAATGGACAGTTTTACTTTTCTATTTTAATAAAATAAAAATATGTTACAGAAAACAAACAAACAAAAAAAAACATTTACAGATGCTCCTCTATGTATAGCAGGTTTATGTCCTGCTAGACGCATTGTACATCAAAACTACTGTAAATCAAAAATGCATCGAATACCCCAACAAACCCATCATAAAGCCAAAAAATTGTAAGTCAAATGATCATTAAGTCCTGGACTGTCTTTGTAATAAAGAAAAGTTAGAAACAATGTGAATGTTTTCAATTAGAGGGCTTTGCACAGGTGTATAATTCCTCCATATCATGGAATACGCTGCAGCCTGTAGACAGCATGTTGCAGCTGAGACTTACTAACAAGGGGGAAAGCTCATGATAGAGTAATCTTATAAAAAAGCAGGATGCCAAATAAAATTCTGATGTGATAAACATTTGGTCAAGACCTAATATAATTACAAAGAAATCACAAAGAAAATACATCAATATTTTTACAGGGTTATATCTGCTTAATGGAATTATAGATTATTTTTATTTTCTTTTCCATGTTTGTGTTTTCCAACTTTTTTGTCACAAATGTATACTGGTTTGTAATTTGAGAAAAAAAAAGCATGGATTTTTTTTTTTTAATTGCAAATAGAAAGGAGAGATTTGAATAGCAGTCCTCTTTCTTTTTTTATTTTTTTGAGACAGAGTCTCACTTTATCACCCTGAGTAGAGTGCTGGGTGGTGTCATAGCTCGCAACCACCTCAAACTCCTTGGTTCAAGCAATTCTCTTGCCTCAGCCTCCCTAGTAACTGGGACTACAGGAGCCTGCCACCACGCCCATCTAGTTTTTCTATTTTTTGTAGAGATGGGGTCTCACTCTTGCTCAGGTTGGTCTTGAACTCCTGAGCTCAAGCAATCCACCCACCACGGCCTCCCAGAGTGCTGGGGATTATAGGCATCGGCCACTGTAACAAAGTGGCAAGTGGTGTGGCCTTCTTATGGTACATGCACAACTGTGTGCAAGATGGGAGGTTTTTTTTAGGTACGTTTAAATCCATAGTTTTTATGTGAGTAAAGTAAAGGACCCAGCGTTCACTGAAGAGGATCTGAACAGGTTTTATTGCTTGGGCTTGTGGTTGGGGATTTTTAAGTTTTATTTTAAAAACACCACACCACAAAGAAAGAGAGGGCCAATGAAGTGCGACGACTTTACAAGGGGTAATTCTTTATAAGGAGTAATTTCTTCTCCAAATGAGCTATGACACCACCCTGCACTCTACCCAGGCTGATAAAGTGAGACTCTGTCTCAAAAAAAAAAAAAAAAAAAAAAAGAGAGAGGACTGCTATTCAAATCTCTCCTTTCTATTTGCAATTTAAAAAATAAAAATCTATGCTTTTTTTCTCCAAATGCCCCCAGAATCATCACTGACATCTTACCCTCTCAACTGCTGACTTCTTATTTTGTTTTTATATTTATGTATTTACTTATTTTGAGACAGAATCTCACTTGTCGCCCTCAGTAGAGTGTGGTGGCATCACAGCTCACAGCAACCTCAAATTCTTGGGCTCCAGCGATTCTCTTGCCTCAGCCTCCCAGTTGGGACCACAGGAACCCACCACAATAGGTGGCTGTTTTTTAGTTGTTGTTGTTGTTTTGTTTTGTTATTGTTGTCATTGTTGTTTAGCAGGCCCAGGCCTCTTTCGAACCAACCAGGCCTGGTGCATGTAGCCGGTGCCCTAACCACTGAGTACCATGCCAAGCCAACTGCTGAATTTTTAACTGGAATGTGTATGGTGCAACCTTTTTTTAGAGACAGAGTCTCACTTTATCACCTTTGGTAGAGTGCCCTGGCGTCACAGCAAACTCCAATTCCTGTGCTTAGGTGATTCTCTTGCCTCAGCCATCAGAATAGGTGGGACTACAGGTACCTGCCACAGCGCCTGGCTACTTTTGTTGTTGTTGTTGCAGTTTGGCTGGAGTCAGGTTTGAATCCACCACCCTGGGTATATGGGGCCAGTGCCCTACCCACTGAGCCACAGGCGCCGCCCGGGCATGGTGCATTCTTAATTGTGTGTTGTGGGTCCTGCATGTGGCTGTCCCTTTATTTATATAACGTGTGTGTATGTATTGTGTGTGTGTGAGAGAGAGAGACTCAGCTTTATTTTTATGGTCTCTGGATATCATGTTAGGCTTAGAAGATCCTTTCAAGGGCCTTATAAAATTTTCACCTTTTTTTTCTAGTATCTTTATAGGTTTCATTCTTTACACTTAAATCCTACGTTCCTGTGGGTTGTATTTTAGTATAAAGATAGGGTAGGGAGTAAGTTTTCTGTGTTTCCATATTAAGATTTCTTGGAAAGTTGATCTTTTTTTCCCAGTCATTTAAAGTTACTTTACACTCAGTTTTCATACACTTTGGGTCTGTTTCTGGATGCCAAACTTTTCATTCATCTATTGGTCCGTTTCTATATCAATACCAGACTATTTCAATTGCCACAGTTTTATAATAGTATGCTTTAATAATGTCTTAGGCCAAATTCCTCTAACCTACCCCATTTTATTATTCAACAGCATTTTGTCATTCTTTTTACTTCATTTATTCTTAAATGGCTTGACTGAAAACTTCACTCTGCTGTACCAATTAGAATGGATTCTTCCTTTCTTTTATATTCTTCAGAAAGTGGATTTCATTACTGTTTCTTCCAGGGAAGCTGGGCAAAATCTATGCCAGTGTTCTGAAGACAGTTTCTGCCTGGTTCTTTAGAGCATCTGTTGAGAAGACATTGGCCACTGGTGCCTTTCACCCTCTCTGGGTAAATGGAAAAGTCTTTCACATTTGAGCTCCAAGATCTCTGGAATCTTGGTCATGTGTGCAAGCGAGATCTAGTCTAAAGCCCCATTACACGGTCTAGGACACGTTCCAAATGAGGTTTTACTGCTCTCCCTTTCTGAGCTGCTATAGCCATCCCATTCAAAAATGAGCCAAGGAAGATCTTTGAGGAAGCAGCAAAAGAGCTATAAACACTGGTTAACCCATTCATGCTTGATGTTTTTCATTCCCATTTTTGTACATCCAGATTAAAAAATCAAACCATTCATCCACACATACACATAGAACCACTTTCAACTGGGTCAGTTGCTAAGAAATAGCTATGATTAATTTTCTAATTTCCCATTAAATAACAAGTGACTTCAGAAAGTGATCTCTTACTCCCTCCCTCTCTTTCTTCATTTCTGCCTGTGATTTCCCTGGTGTCCTATGGCAGTAGACCTTCTGGCTCCAGAAGCAGTTTCAGTAAAACAGCTTTCTTCTGGTTAAATCTCTTTCTTCCTCTCTAGACAAAACCCTTTTCTCAGTTAAGAATTTCTTCTGGAGCTTTCTAAAGTTGGCCTTTTTACTCTCTTTTTGTATTTCCTTCTACTCTGAATCTTCTTTCACTTGAGTCGGCCTCTTTGGAGAGCTGTTGTTCAGCCCATGCTCCCTGCTGGGAGAATTACCCAAGCCTCTCCTGGAATCCTTCTCGCTCAGTGGTCCAGGACATTTGTGAAGGGCAGTACCATGCAGTAGAGGGTGATGAGTTACAGAGCAGATGTCACAAAGCAGACAGGCAGAGAGAAGCTGAGTTCAGAGGCCACATGACCCCAGACAGAGGAGAGATGGGAGCTGCCTTCTTTGCTAATGGTACGTCTGTTCCAGTCCTTCATCAGGATTTGCTGTTTCTTCCTGTAAGATTCCCTGAGATACTCCTGTCTCCTCCCAATAAAAATCTCCTTTTTGGAATACATGACAAAGCTTTTGTTTCTTTCCCTTCCTAAGTATGAGTGGACATCCTATCCCTGAGGCATAGTCCCAGCAATTCTCTTTTTCTCTCTAAAAAACCCTACTGGATCAGAGAACTTAGGTTTAGTAATATTTACCACCTCTAAATTGATGACTCCCTAATCTGTATCTCTAATGTATAAAGTTTCTTTGTTTTGCCAAAGTAATTGTAAAGAGGCAATTTAACAAAAAAGTTGAGAGTATGAACTCTGGGGTCAGACTACCTAAATAGCCTGGATCTCAGAACCTCCGCGTGTTTCAGTTTCCTTATCTCTAAAATGGGAATATTAGACATACTTATCATGGCAGCAAGGGGGTTGGGTTGTGAGGAATTGAATGAGATAATTCAAATAAAGTTCTTAGAGCAGCTCTTGACTCATTGTATAACTGCAATAAATATTGTTATTGTTATTCTTATTTACAGCAACACATTCGTACCTGATTTTCCCCAAACACTTTTAGTATGTCCATCTCAGGACTCCCCAATTTCCATCCAAAGATAGCATGAATGCATAACTTCCTGGTCTGTCATTGGCTTCTCCATTCCATCCAGCAGGCCTGGGACTTGATGTTAGGTCTGTTTGGCTTCAGAGCCTGTACTTATTCCATTACACTAGCAGTTCCCAAAGTCAACTGCATTTCAGATTCCGAAGGTATTGAATCAGAATATTCCAGAATAGGACTCAGAATTCCATATTTTTAAAAACTCCCCACATAATTCTAATGGGTCCAATCATTGCATCAATATTTGGGGAACTACTGTGGCTTATACCACTTTATCCTTACTGACTGCGTCTGTAAAATGCGAGCAATACATGTCTATTTCAGAGAATTGTGAAGAGTGATACCTAACATATATTAAATATCTTCTATGTGCCAGGCACTTTCCACTTACTGTCTCATTTAACTCTCACAACAACCCTGTGAAGAAGATATTAGATTTCCCCTTCACAGATAAGAAAACTGAGTTATAAAGAAGCTAAGGACTTGGATAAAAGTCATCCAGCTAACAAGTATGGAGAGCTAGCATACTGACTGCTGGGGTTGAGGTGAGGAGTATATCAAACAACATATTTAGAGTTCCTATGTAGAGTACGTAGCAGATGGTCAATACAAGGTTCCCTTTCTTTTGTCCTTATGATTCTATTCATGCCTTGTAAATTTTAGATTGAAGACAATACTTTATCCTTAGCAGTGGGCAGAGAATTAAAAATTCAGCATTGTGGAGGTAGAAAATAAAAGGGAAGGTGGATACCTGGGGAAGGTGGAGGTGTTTGAGATCTCTAACAGAAACAAACTCAAAGGAGGTACAATCACATATGGAAAAGGGGATGCATGGGATGTGAAGGCATTGCTTGGCCACCAAGGGTAGGAAAAGGCAGAGAGATAACCTTTAAAAGAGGAAAACAAGGTATGAGACTAGACCTGTATCATCTCACAGGCGGAGAGTCCCAACAGACACCTATTCCAGTCTCCCCCCCCCCATGTTTATCCAGTTCTTAGTTGGGCACTTTCTGTGACAAGAAATTAAACTTACCGAGGTAGAGGACGCTCTAGTTGTTAGAAAACTTTTTGTATTGATTCATTCTAGAGTTTCTACTCATGGGTCAACCCCTTAGGGCCCCAAAGAATAAGTCTAATTTCTCTTCTACTTGACAGCTCTTCAGATATATGAAGGCAGTTACCTTGTACTCCCTGAGGCAAACTTCTGCTTCCTTTAATCGTTCCTCATATGACATAGTTTCTAGACTCTTTACATCCTGGTCCCTCTACTTGTGCATGTAGATAGTTTCTCCTTGCCAAATCTGAATTTCAGACCACAGAGGGAGGCACAATAACACCCATCTTGCTTTACCTACCACACTTCTGTGCAGCCTAAGACAGCACTTACTTATTTTGGCAGCCACAATTCAGATTGAGTTATTAGTCACCTAAGCCCCTTACCTTGTTCTTACAAGCATCTGTTAAAATATCTCTGCCCTCAGCCTGCCTTGGAGTAGTTGATTTCACATTTACCCCTGTTAGAGTCAGTCCATTGCTGGAGTATTGATTTTCCCTTAAGTCATCTAATGATGTCTCCTCCCCTCCTGGTTTGTGTCCTCTGGAAATGTAATGCAAGTCTTCTGAGTTTTCATTCAGTACACTAATACAAGTCCTGAAGTCTGGGCCTTGGAGTGCCTTTGCCATCCTGATGCTAACTGGTGTGGCACAGAGGATTTGATGCAAAAAAATTGATTTAAATCATGGCTTTGCCACCTACTGTGTGACCTGGGGCAAGTTGAATTTTGATTTCAGTTTCCTGATCTGTAAAAAGTGGCAATAATAGCTTCCTCAGATGTGTTTATGAGGATTAGGGGAGAATAGGTGGGGAAAACACTTAGCACAGCACCTGGCACATAGTAGATGCCGCCCACATATTAATTCGCTCCACTGTTCCTTTGGTTTAATATGGACTCATTAACCAGTATCTTTAAGTTATGGTCACTTAACCAGTTATTAGTCCAATTAGTTATACTAACAGCTTTATTTTCTCATTGTTATACTATTGTCAAGTTATTTGCTAAAGTCTCATTTAAACAGAGTGGTCTCCTCATGAACTGGAGGAAAAGACAATGTAAATAGTGAGATTCCATCTGTGTGTAAACTTGGGAAAAATAGTAAGCTATCAATGATGACAGTTGACCTTGGAAACTGTTAGCATTCAGTCCACAAGCACGCATTGAGCTAACACTACGCCTGGCAGTAAGCTAGGGAGGAGCAATGGTTTTACAACAAAGCATAGTATCTGTGTTCAAGCAACTAAGGCTAGAATTTTAGAGACACAGGGGCTATACCGGGTCACAGATTCAGGTCAATTGATTTAATTTCATTTGTTCATATAACCAGCCAACAAACTTTTACGGAGCGCTTGCCAGACGCTGGGCACCTGGTCCCCGCCTGCCCCACAGCATCTCCCTCCCCTTTAGACTTTTTGCTTTCCTCCCCCTTTAGATGCTGAAGGGAAGCGGGCATGGATAATGAAAAAGACCTCCTTATATTCGGGGAGTCTAATATCTAGAAGGGTTGGGATTTTTTTTGTGCTAAAGGCTCTCTACTTAAGTGCTTGAGATACAAAAATAAAACAGACTCTCTGTCCTTTCAGCAACCAAGCCGCATGTTGTCGCGGAATTTTTATTTTCTGCAATCATTTGTTTCCTTCTGTCTCACTCCCTCGACAGCTTTTGCAGTAGAAACCACAACTGATGGGCTGGCGTCTGCCGCACAGTAGGTGGTCAAAACCTGGCTACTGTAAGGAAGCGCAATATAATCGCTCCGCGCTTGAGTTTTCTCTTTAGAACGAGAGTGACATCCCCAATGGGGCGCTTGGAGGTCAAGACTAATGAAAAGAATATGAGAACACTTGCAGCGCTTGGGGTGGAAAAGCCTAAAAATACGAAGTATTTGTTCTTTCGTTTGGATTTTGGCAAACCAGGGGCTTTAGGTAGTGTCTGGCACTCAGGGTTCCTAAAATTGCTTTCCTAGATGGAGTTGGAGGAGGGAAGTCAGAAAATAAACTGGTTTTAGTCGGGGTGCCCGAATGGAGCAGGGGAAGGACGAGAGGTGAGACCGGGTGCCAGCCGGGGACCTAGAGAAGAGGGACATCCCCAGCGACTGAGAGGAGTGCAGCGTCTGCACCGCAGTGGCCACAGAGAGTGAGAGACCCGAGGGGAAAGGGAGAGGGCAGAGGAAATTCGGGAGATCGCGCAGATTGGCTCTCTCCTCGGGGCGTGCGCGCCTGGGCTCCAAACGATTGGTGGCGGGAAAGTAGCAGGTAAACCGGCCTCCGCTGCTTCGCTATTGGTCGGTGTCCCCTCCAGCTTCCATATAACTGGCCAGTGGGACGCCAAGCCGCGCGGTGATTGGCCGGAGGCTGCCGCCGAGACCGGTTCCCTTTGGGCGTTCGGATTGGCTAGCGAAAAGAGGCAGGTATCCGGGCTCCGCGGCTCCTCCATTGGTGGGCGGGGAAGGGGGGTTGGGCACAGCGATTGGTGGGCGGGGGGCCGGGCCTGGGCCGGCGGGGAGCGGATTGGTCGGAAAGTAGGTTAGTGGTGCGACATTTAGGGAAGGCAGAAAGTAGGTCAGGGACGGAGGTGCCTGTTTACCCGCGCCGGACTCACCGCCGCCGCCGCCGCCGCGGGATCCGAGTGCGGGCGCTCCCGGCGAGCCACGGTGAGTGTCGGGTCGGTGGCGGCCAGTGGCGCGGTCCCGGGCACTCGGTCAGGGCCGTTAGCACCCTCACAGGCGCGGCGCCCTCGCTGCCGCCTCGGGCTCAGCCCGGTCGCCGGGGAACCCTGCCCGACGTGCCCGCTGCCCGCCTTAAAGGGCCCTTGCCTGCTCCCTGCCCCCACCCGGCTGTGGGGAGGCTGCGCCCCTTAAAGGCGCCGCGCCCGTCCGCCCCCATCCTCCTCCAGGGGGCTGGCGCTGAGGGCTAGGGCGGGCAGAGGTGCTACAGGCGCCCTTAAAGGAACAGGGAGAGTGTCCGCTGGAGTACCCACCTCTCCTCCGCGGGCATCGCTACCTGGCGGGGTAGGGGGCAGCCAGCTCCCTCTTAAAGGGACAGCTCTGTCCGTTGGGCTTAATGACTCGAGCTAGGACGAGCCCTAGGTGTATTCCTAGGAGCTGTGGGGACCCCCGAGGGGCCCACCGTGGCCGGCTGCGTCCCAAGGGCGTTGGGCTAAAGATGCCGCGTCGGCCCTTCCTCCCACTCTCCACTTCCCCTTCGCGAGCTTGTGAGGCTGGGTGGGGGCAGGGAGGGCGTCTCCGTCGGGATTGGGGAGTTCGAGCCTGCCTGGCTTTTTTGGCCCTGTAGCTGGGACTGGCGCTACCCTCGGGAATCCCCGGCCCCACATGGGGCCGACCCCAGCCCGCGAACTTTCGTCGGGCCCGCGCCGTCGGGGTCCTGAGCGGCCCCAGGAGGATCCCTGGTGGTCTGTGAGCCGGTGCGCGACAGCAGGGGGATTTCGCTTGGCGCCCAGGTGCGGGTCAGACGCCGGCCCCGGAGCTCCGCGGAGGGCGCAGCGCGGATGGCTCCAGCTCAAGGTTTGACAGATGTCAGGGAAGAAAAAGGTTTCCACTCGCGATCGCCGGGCACGGGCAGCCCTGAGAGCTTCAGGTGTTCGCAGGAAGAGGAGGAAGGTAGAAATGAACGCCGACCTTGTGGGGCGTGTCAGCCACCCTGAGGGGTCGCGAGAGCGGGCTGTGGGGCGCGCGCTGGTGCCAGACGGCCAGCGCCGGGGAGAGAAGGGCTGCTCTGGACTTCGGCGTCGGTCGTCCAGTTTGTGGGGCCGGCGAGAGACCCGGATGATACCCTCACCCCGCACCTTCTCGCCCCTCTCCGCTCCCTCGCCTCAGTCCCGTCCCTGTCACCTAGCGTTGTTTTGGCACTTCGGCGCTTTCGGGCTCTAACCCCATGTTACATCTCTATTCCTTAGTAAGGAATTATTAGCCAAGTTTTCTCACCCAGTTTCCAGAAATCAGAAGAAGCATTTATGAAGAAGCATTTCTTGACACTCACTACCCGTATGCCCGTATTTCCAGGATCTTCGTTTTTTAAAAAATCCACAAAAGCTGTCCATTGTATGCGTCTCATTTCCCACAACACTTGCTTGTCATTTGTCCTTCTGACATTGGCCGCTTTAAGCTATTTTTATATGACAACTATTATTTTAATTCTTCTGGTCTCGTTGATATCAAGATCTGTCAATTTGGGTTGGTGGAGTTTTTAATTAATGTACCCGTTGAATCATGAGCTTAAAATAATCATTGCTGCTTCTGAGCAGTTTTGAATAATCTCATGCTCTCCGCACTTGCAAGACTTAAAAAAAAAATCGCTGCTGTTAAATTTGATTTCCATATCAATGAAATTCCAAAATATTTTTTTTAAATGCAAAATTTAGTCTTTCAGTTTATGCTTTGTTACTGAGTTCACTTTATTGATAAGTCTTTAGAAACTGTTGAGCATATGAAGAAGGCTGGACTTTCCTGGGCAGGATTTGAAATTACTCGTGTCATTTGAAGCTGGATCTGTAGAGGCATTTTGGTTTTGATTTTGATGAAGCCAGTAAGAAATAACAATAAGTTAAAACTATAGCTAAATTTATATTTTATTCCAACCCCTGGAGTTTAAAAGGAGGGAGAAAGTTGCAGGTGTCCTGCAAAAGCACTAATCTGGGAATTAGGGGTTAGTGGTACTAGCTGAGATTTGGACTCTCGTGGCTGTGCCACTTTGGGCAAGTTACTGAACCTTTCTGGGTTCTGTTTGCCTCCAGTGGAAATTAAGGTGGTTGAACTAAGGTGATCTCAAAGGTTCCTTCTTCTCTAAAGTTCAATACGTCTCTAAATATTTAATACATTTGAAGTCAGGTTGGTATTTACCTCCTGGCACCTCCAGAACATCTGAGCTGAAGCCCTATTTTCATAGGAAAGTTAAGCAGATCAACAGATGGTGTTTTAAAGGATCCATTTCAAATGATTTAGAAAATGATGACTACTCATGAGTTCGTCTGCTATTCGCAGAAGAGATTTTCAAGCCACAGGGCAGGAAAAGGAAGTGGCCGTTTTTTCAGATTTATCCCTTTAAACCAAAAATCTATATGGAATTTATATGCTAAAAAATGGACAAGCACTGTAGGAAGATTCGGCTATGTTAACAAAACTGTGTAAGAAAATGTATAACCTAAATATTTAATATCTCTCTGGCGTAAGGGTTGTCTTCTGCGAGCTGTCTTCTTTTTATGATTTCATTATTAACTCTTGCTGTGGTAGAAGAAAGTTGATAATAAAGAAATGGTTTCTGCCTCTTATAATATTATAATTATAGGCAATGATTTTAGTTAGCACCATGCTACTAAAGTAGGCACTTGCAAGGAAGTAAAAACCCCTTCTAGACCTTGAGGTTTAGTTGGGAGCTCAGAGGCACAGGTATGTCTGTTTCCAAGACCTTTCTCTTCTTGCTGCTTTATCACAGATTCAGACTTAACTCAAACACCCCATCTTTTCTCCTTTCTTTCACAAAATGAGACCTGCTCCAACTTAAGCTTCCTTAGCATCTCTTCTTTTCCACCCCAAATGTCTCATCTCTTTCCCCATCGTCCCTTCCTCTTCTCTCAGTTCAAAGGAAGCAAGTGGATCTCTCCTCTGTTTCTTCTTCTTGGGCTGTCACATGGGTAAGGGCCTGGGCTCTGGGGGCAGAGGGCTCTGGGATTTGGGATTTCAGCTGTGTGACCTTGGACGAGTGCTTGACTTGTCTGACCTCAGGCTCCTCCTCTTGGGGTAATAACATTGCCTGCTTCATGCAATCTGTGTGGGGATTAAGGGAGATGATGCGTGTAAAATGCCTGGCACACAGGAAGTCTTTCCTCAGTGCCAGCTGCCACTCCCTCCCACCTCTGCCAGGGTCCTGTCACCATAGTATCCTTTGTGCTATTTGTCCTCAGCCTTTTCACCATGCCCCCCAAAACCTTAGTCTTGATTTAGAAGAGGAAAGACGAGGCAGATGTGTAGTGCGCTGCTGTGTGCCAGGCAACTTACATGTGTGTACCTTTGCTGCCCTTGAGTCTGTGAGTTACCTCCCTCCCTCTCTACCAGCCTCTCACTACACTGGGAGAACTCACCTCCTCCACTCTCATGTCCTATTCCATCCTTGCCCCCTGGCTTCTCTCTGCCACATTTCTTTAAATTATATTTCTTCTCAAAGTTTTCCCTAAGAACTGCCTTAAATTCCAAATGTCCATTCTTAGTCCTAAATGGTTGTTCTTGGCGCCTTCATTGCTTTTACCTCACATGTCCTTCCCCTTTGCAATCCCTTCTTCCCTCGGCTTTTGGGTCTTGTTACTTTCTTGATCCTCTTCCTGCAGTTCCCTAAAGTAGGTGTCCACTATTCATACTGTGCCTCTTGGCCCAGGGCCCCATCTCTAGTCCTGACCTATCTCTCTGCATTAGCTGCTAACAGGTGCACTGTGGACACTGATGTCAGGCAGCCTGTAGCTGGTAACCCTGGAGTTACAGGCTTGCAACTGCTGGCAGGTACCAGCCTCTGGAGTCTATATCACTTCATCCCCAGACTATACCAAGAGGCAGTTTGGTTGGGATGTGACAGATGTCACATCCTAACTGTTCCTGTCTATAGCTTTATGATTATGGTCAAATTGCCTTTGTTGTCTGTGTCTTGGTGTCTTTATTTATAAAACTGGGATTATAGTCATCCCTACCTTAAAGAGTAGTGGTGTGGATTAAATGAGTTAAAACATTGGAAAAAGCATGCCAGGCTGTTCACGGCACATGGGGGATGCTCAGGGAATGTTCTTTGTTATCTTGCTGGGCTCTTCAGCCTGGCACGTAGGGGTGTCCACATCCAGCCTGCCTGTACACCAGACCTTGCTGTGTCTAGGCATATCCAGTCAAGCTGAAGGGCTGCCCATTCCCTGCCAGCCCCTGGCCTTGGCCATCCATTCTAACCCCCAGTCGTCACATGTCCAAATCCTCCTCTGCTTTAAGACCTAGCTCAGAGGCTTGATCCTGCAGCAACTATTTCTTCATTTTATTGTCCTTCCTCCCTTTACCTGGCAGCAGCGTCCCCAGTTCTTGATCTCACTCCAATTCCCTTAGGTTCTGCTGCTTTCCATATTGTGTTGGGCTGTTTCTGAGGATATCTCACCTGCTCCTGGGAGGAGTTCATCTTGGTTTTCCCAAAATGACAAGCACAGGGAGGCTTTAGGACATACTTGTCCAATGTATATGGCACTTGAAGATCTTGAGGAGCAGGAGGAGGAGATGGGGTGGGACAAGCACTTAGGAACAGAGTAGGCGGACGAAGAGGGATGCACATGGTAATGAGCTGGGGGCATGGGATGAGGGCTGCAGTCTGCTTGAAAGAAAGATTTGAGCTTGAAAGGAGGGTTTGAGTTGGGGACTTCACTTCAAGGGGAAATGAGATTGGATAACTTTTAGTCATCTTTGCTGCAGGGAACGTTGAGTGCTGGCATATAATGGAAAATGATTTTTTATTTTAGAACATGTTGTCCTTTTAAATAGTGTAAACTCACATTTATGTAGCCTGGTTAAAGAAGGGGATGATGGTCTGCCTAATTTAATAGTCTGGTTAATGCTCTACCCCCACTGGGTTTTGTGCATATACTGGGTAAAACATTTACATGTAGTTATCCCTTTAACTATTGTTTGAAATGTGTGACCTGAGCAAATTATTTCGCTTCTTTGAGTCTGATTTACTTCATTTGCAAAACAGGAATAATAATAGTTACAGTACTAGCAGCTAAAACTTAATTGAACACTTTCTATGTGCCAGCAAATATGTGAATCACCCCATACTTATTAACTTGTTTAGTCCTCCTAACAACCCCGAAGAGGCAGGCGCTGTTATTATCCTTACTTTACAAGTGAGGTGATTGTGTAAATGCCCAGGGTCACTCGGCTGGTATGGGGTGGAGCAGGGTTTGTGCCTGGTGTATTCTCTAACAGTGCAGGAGATGTCCCTGGAAGGAACCCCTGTGTTGGGTCCTGCATGTCATGCCCTTGGTGTGTTGTTGACAAAAGTGTGCATCTCTTTTCGAGCAGAGCTGAAGCCCTCCACAGCGGCACCCGGCACCGGGGGCAGGAGCACACATCTGGAAGTTACCATTGTAGCAGTTTGTGAACATTCCCTTCACATCCTGTTGTGCACGGCTGTCATTCCTGCTTCCTCCTGTCTTTCTGCAGCATTGCTCTGACACAAGCGCTGTGGCTTATCCAGCTTCTCCCCAGGTGCTCCTTGTGTGTGATGAACCTTTCCCCATAACTCACTACCTCCCTTCCCCATCTGGGTGTCTGCAGAGCTCCTCACTGGGGGTGGGGGGACCTTTTCAAAAGTCTCATACCTTTGTCCTCCTCTTCCCAGTTCCTTACCCCAAGGACTGATGTCCACAGGTTTGTGTATCCACAGTTTTCGTGTATATGTGTGTGTGTGTGTGTATTTTTAATGCCATTTGTTCCCCGAATACATTTAGATAGTAAGGGACACATTGTTTTATGTCAAGAACCTGTTACATAAAAATGTGTTATATAATGTTCAAATATATACTGCATAGTGAAATTAGATACCGCTTCTTTTTTTCAAAGAATAAAAAGATAATAAACACAGGCTATCCTGAATATAATTGATCTCAGATTTGGGAGGCGTGGAAGGACATGTTCTGTCCTCAGAGCCCTCATTCTGAACTCTGCTACCCTCCTTGAGTGCTCTGAGAGCAGGGTGGATGGGAAGTTGACCTGAATCTGCCATGGTGTGCTACTGTGAGATACTTTGGAAATTCTTTTTGGGAGAAAGTCTTGACATGTTGCTGACTTACATCTCTCTCGTGTCTAAGCAGTGAGAAACTATTTTTGCCCCCTGATGCTTAGACCACCCGGGTCATCTTCTGACCAGTTTTCTGCTCTGCTCTCTACTTCTTTCAATTCTTCCCACATGTCTGGCCAGTTTGACCTTCTAAGAATAGCCCTGCTGCCAGTGGCATGCAGGTGACACCCTGCATCCAGGCTTCTGGGCTCTCCAGAGCCTGACCCTGTTACTCCTCAGCAACCCCATAGCCCTGCTCAGCCTCTGCTCTCAGACCCAGCACTGTGCATGAGGGTTAGTTCTGCTTGTCTCTCTCCTACACTGCCTAGGCCACCCCATACCATACTCTCCTGCTGGGGGTCTTTTCTCAGTTGTTTCTTGACCCGAATGGCCTTTCTTCCTTGCCTCTGCCTGCTTTGAATCTCACTTCCTTGTGAAGCCTCTAATGACATTTGCCCCCTTTGCACACACTCTCTCAATCTTTCTCTTTCTCTTTTTTACTTTTGATTGTTAGCAATTCATTCAGAAGCAATAATATTTCATACTTAGCAAATTACCACATCATGCCTAGTTAGAATGACCAGTTCTCTCACTTTTTAGTTGTATCACAATTATCTTGTGCTTGCTTCTCAGTTCTCAGTTCCACTCATTTCCTCAATCAGTGAAGTTTATTAGATACCTAGCACTGTTTTACACACTGGGGATGCAGCAGTGAGTAAAACAGAGGCCCAGTAGGAGGAAACAGACAATAAACAAACATGTTAACTCCTGGTAGTGGCAGGTGCTAGGAAAGCAATCAAACAGAGTAAAGCAGTAGTGAGGAAGTGTGGTGGGAAGGAAGTTGTCTTAGCTGGATCAACAGGGGAGACTTCGCTGAGGAGGCTATATTTGAGCTCAGCTTCAGGAAGATCTGGGGAAAAGAATCCCAGAGAGAGGGAACAGCACCTGCAAAGGCCCCAAAGGGGCTTGATGTTTTTGAGGAAAGAAGAGGCAAGTGTAACTGGATTATGAATTCCTTGAGTACAGATGTTTTCTCTCTCTTTTATTTTCCTTGTAACCCTGAGTCCAGTATTAGAAAGGCCCTGTAAATACTTGCATGCAGAATTAGAGCATTTGTACTTGATTATATATTATATAAACAGCAATTTAGCATACCCTGCCTAGAGGCTTTTAATAAAATATTATGTTACATTTAAACAAATTAAGGGTTTAAAGGGTTTTCTCATAAATTCACTCCCAGTATGTGTCACCAGCTATTACTGTTTTAATTATGTTTAGTGCAGAGCTTTAGACTTCAGAATTCTGTTTTACATGCATATCCATCTTAAAAACAGGTTTTGTTCCAAAAGTTTATTTGTAAGGCAGTTGATGGAAACTTGGAATAAAATTTTCTATAGAAAAAACAAAAACTAAATAGTGGCTAGTTCTTAGGCAAGCCCACAAAATCCACTTGGTAGTGACTGAAAACATGCTGTTTAGTACTAAACCATTATTAGCAGTCATCAAGCTTTCTGCTCCCAGACCCTTCTTCTGGATGCCATTGTAGGTCATTTGCTGTTAGCATTAATGGCACCCATTAACCTTACTCACTTTTACTATTTTTCTGGTCTGTCCAAAAGTTTTATAAAACTTTTAGAGATCTGCCTTTAAAATTTGGTTTCATGTTATAAAATCTTGTTGTTTTCCTACCAAAACAGGAGGATAGAGGTTTATCAATATTACATTATTTAAACCTGCCCTCAGATGGCTGCCTCTCAATTGCTTCTTCTATTTTTTTTGAGACAGAGTCTCACTATGTTGCCCTAGGTAGAGTGCCGTGGCATCACAGCTCACGGCAACCTCAAACTCTTAGGCTTAAGTGATTCTCTTGCCTCAGCCTTCCAAGTAGCTAGGACTACAGGCACCCACCACAACACCCAGCTATTTTTTTGTTCTAGTTGTCATTGTCGTTTCGCAGGCCCAGGCTAGGTTCAAACCCACTAGTCCTCCATGCATGTGGCCAGAGCCCTAACCACGGTGCTACGGGTGCCAAGCCTCAATTGCTTCTTGAAGAAGGATAGGATACACAAATAATGAGCAACTCTAAACATTCCATGTAAAGTGCTCAGCAGGCATACTTTTGTTATGAATCTTGATTTTGATCTGCTGTGTTTCTTGATGAGTTGAAAGAAATTTTGTCCTAGAACTTTTGGTCCAGATAAGATTACTGTGTTCTTGGCCAACTTACCTTCTCTGTAATTATGCAAATTGTTTTTTCTTTTTAACTCTTGGGGATAAAAATGGTGATGATGGTTTGTTTACTTATAAAATATACTTATAAGCACCCTTAGGGAATGGAATGAATTTGTAGGAGACAGCAGAGCTGAAAGAGTGTGGGATCAAAAACAATTTTAAATGTTAAATGCAAAGCTATTTTCAGTATCCTACTGGAAGAAAAAAAATTTTTTTCAAGGTTTTAGAGGATAGGAGAGGTTTCTGCTCCAAAGGAGAGAGGGGTCTAAGGTTTTGCAGTGATGCAGGCTACCTGATCTTTAACCAACTACCACCCACCCCCCTTTCCCACTTCTGAGTTTTGTTTTTGGAATCATGAGCCACATTTGCCATTTGAGAGGTTTGATATTTTAGTGACACTGGTGACAGAGCTCAACTGGCAGTGTTCAAAAGACTTGGGTGTGGAGTGCCATTGTGAAAGCTTCCCCAGTGTGTTCTAGGGTGAAGGATACCTCACAGGGAATGACAGAGCACCTTTAGCACTGCCTCTGTTTGGTCACTTGTCAGTGGTATGTTCTGTTTTTTTTCTTACTTGCAAGGAATTGGTGCAAGAAGTTGTTGCTTTGTGGACTTCACTTTGGAGCTAGAGGGTGGTAGTGTACCTAGTCTTCCTCTTTAGATGCTGGAATATGAGTCGGAATGTCATCTGTTTTGTTCTTTGCTGTATCTCCAGCAACTAAGACAATGTCTGTATAGAATAGTTACTCAGTAAACACTTGTTTATTCTTTCAATACGTGAATTCAGCTTTGGAAGAATGTCAAATTTCCTTCAGTCTCTATCAGTGTAGGCTTATGAGCTTGGTCCTGCGAGGTACTTTGGAGTTTAGGTTACCCTTTCCTTTTGACATCTGTGTTCCAGGTGACCAGGTTATCAGTATATTTCACTGATGCAGAGGAGTTACCTGGCCATGGCTGGCCCTGCCCTGCAGATGTTCATCTTTATTTCATCTTTAATTGGCTCCAAAGTACAACAGATCTATATAGCTGAGCCACATCAACTAAAAGGAAACATTGCTGATTAATTTGGTTAATAGTTCTACATATTTATTCAGTCAGCAAATATCTGGGGGCTATATGCCAGGCACCATGCTGGACCCAGAAGAAGAGCAGAATTCATTGTTGCGACCAAGAAGCCTGCACTTTCATACAGAGATAATCTGAAGGCACATGTAATGGTCTAGACTCTTAAGTGCTCAGAAATTCAAAGACCCTTGAGATCTTTGTGAGTGTCGTAGAAGGGAGGAGGTTTCATAGAAGTGGTCAGGTTTACCAGACCTTTAAGCGTGGGTAGGATTTAGGTTCACAGGCAAGGGTAGGGCTAGGTGGGAACAAGCATAATTAAAAGCACAGAGATAGGAATGACCAGTTTGCATACGGAGACAAGACTTGCCTAGAATGGGCCTTGGAAGATCATTCAAAGCCCAAACCTGAAGCTATTTTGGAGGTTCAGTAACCTTCCTAAGGTGACACAGCTTATAAGCAGTTTATCCAGCATTGAAAACAAGGCCATAGATGCTCTTGACCACTGGACTTTGCTGTGTCCCAGTGGCTACTAGATGCAGGATTTGGGTTTCATTGGGAGTTTTAGAATCATGAGCTGAAAGGAGCAAGCCTCTATTTAGTCCATTCCTTCATCGTACAGATGGGGAAACTCAGCAGGGTTAAGGGGTGAGTCAAAGTTTACCTTGTGAGGCAGAGACTGGTAGGCAGTGGAGAACCACTGGAGTTATTTTCTATGAGTTTGATTTCAGTGACATGAAATAGTTCTCCCTAAAGCGTTAATCCAGGGTTAGTGTGCTAGCTAGATTGGAGCAAAGAGGGCCTAAATACAGCAGAGACCTGATAGGCAGCTACTAGATGAATCCAGACAGAGGCAGAGAGGAAGCCAGAACTGGGAATTAATTGTCAATTGTGTTAATCAGTATGTCTGTTATCAGTCACCCTTTAGATTTCTAGGTTTAATCTGCCGGTTTGACTGGCTTTCAAGTGTGTGAATCTGCACTGGACTGTGACTGGGATACCTTAGTTAATGTATTCTCCAGAAACAAAGGGCCATTATGGAAGTCAAATGTTTAAAAACAAATACTTACATTTTCTGGAAAAAACACCAGATTAGCAGATAACCTGCATTCTAGCTGCTTCCGATACTTAATCGCTATACAGCCTGCGCCAAATCACTTGTCTCAAACTGAGCTTGATTCCTTATCTGTTAAACAGGTTCTACAATTCTTGTCCAGTCCCTACCGTGTGGGTCTGATGCTTGAGTGTGATAAGGGAAGAATGAGGGTTGAGAAGCTGTAAAGTTGCTTCCTGGCTGCAGGGAGCAGCAGCAGCTTTAACAGCGAAAGTGTTCTGGCCTCCACTGGGAAAGTCTAGGAAGGCCAGAGGGAAGTTCCCCTACCCTCAGGTCAAGTTCAGGAATGTGGCGCTGTCCACCAGGTGGGTGCTGATGAGCACCACTTTGTTGGATAGGGCCACAGTTTAAAAATGATTGTGCATTTCACCCCCCAGAGATGGGGAACTCTAAGCCTGGGAATCAGTGGAAAAGTTAGGCAGAGATATCCATGTGAATCAGTTCTTCTCTGTGAACAACTCTTGGAATGGTGACAAGCAGTTGGAAACCAGAAAAACAAGTGCCAGAATCTAGTCACCTGGAGAGTTGGGCATTCTTGGGTGTTTCGCCTACCCTGAGGCATTAGGCAGAAATCCAGAGGAACCTTGATTAGCTTGGGTCCAGCATGGCATCTAGGTAATAACCTTGACTGGAGATCTACATTGTTGACATTACAATTGTATTTATTACTATTATTAATAGCAGCATCTAACTTTTGACTGTTTACCATAAGCCAAGAACTGTGCTCAGTGCTTCCATGCCTCTTCTCATTTAACCTTCACAATTATCCCTATGGGGTGGGTGGTGAGTCAGTCCTATTATCTAGTTAGGGGGACTGAGATTTAGATAGAGGTCCCTCAGATGGCACATGCTAAGTGGAAAAGGTGTGATTCCAACTGAAGCCAGTCTCGGTCCAGAGTCCGCACACTTAACTGCTGTGACCTTCCATTTTCCTGGCACCCCAAAATGCTTCCTGTTCCTGGTCAGGTTTCTGACGACACCATGGGTCTTTGGAATGCATTTTGGTTGGTAGATGTGTGGCCACACAGGGGCCTCGGCACAGTGCAGCTCTCTTTCTTTCACAGCCGGAGACTTGGGGCTGCCAGCTACTCTCTGGCTGGTGAGCAAATGGATGCCAGCGATGACTGCAGCAGAAAGGCCAGTGCTTGCCAACTGATACATGTGGGGGAGTTTTAAAGGCAGCAGAAGAGATTGCTCTTGGTCAATGTTTCAGAGAGTGGCTGGGTAGCTTGCAGTCTGCTTAAAGTTTTCACGAAGGTACTCATCAAAATCACCCCACAATAGCCTTCCAAAACGCCATGATCCCGATAACAATGCCATTTAGTATTCCTGTGCAATTCACAAATAGTTTTTATATACAATGTCTTGTTTAGTTTCACCACAACCCTATGAAATCTCTTAGAGTTGGGAAATTGCCTAGGGAGTTTAAGCAACTGTCCAGGGTCCCACTGCTGGTCAGTGGCAGAGCCAGGACTTAGTGCTTTTCTAACTTTAATTTCTACTGTCTACTCAAGTTTCTTCTTTGCTTTCTTTATTGAAGATGATCTTAAATGTTCTGATTTACAATATTTAGAAGTCAGCAGGAATTATTAAAGTGATCTACTTTGTGCTATCACTGTTGTTGAATCAGAGTAAAAGGTCATGTGTTTGGTTGTTGTGTTGGGTTCATTTGATTTGCACCCTACTTGTGTGGTACAGAATGCACACATAGATTTTTGTGGTATATTAATAGCCCTTCTAGCTTTAAAAGCCCCAGGGCTAATAAGATGATAAAACATGGAGTTTATATAATTTCTTTAAAAAGTTGACCATCGAGAACTTCTCGGTCAGGAACACAGCTCCAATTATAACACTGTTTCCATGGAGACATTAGCCTTGGTTTGCATCATTTCAGCTTTTGGTGCCTTTTCTAGGAATGGAGTTAACTGCTGAAGAGACAGGACTGGTTGTGGTTGTCACTGAGAGCTCTCTCCTATACTATTTCTGCTGGAGGCTGATTTGCCTTTCTGGTTCCTCTCAGTTTTTCTTGTGACTTGGACATAAATCATCTTTGAGGTCCTGGTTATTTCTATTTTTTAAAGTTTTCTGTGTAATATAACTAAATGGAATGCTTTCTTAATATAGTTTTCAACATCCCCCTTAAAATATTTCATTGGTAGCATGGGGCTTCGCTAGAAGAATGTAGGTAGAACTGATCACATTCAAGCTTATTGTATTAGTTTGGATAAAATAAGCAAGTTCCTCTGTCATGGACACCCACAGACATAGTGGCTGAAACCAGGTAGAAATTGATTTCCTTCTCATATACCAGTCCAGGGTAGGTAGTGATCTAGGCCTACTATCTTCCACATGTGGCCTCCGCTTTACATTGGAAATAAAAACTTATCTCCTAGGGGAAAGAGACAACACAGCCAGTCATTTTAAGGGGAAGACCTGGAGGGGCACATTCTCTTTTACAGTGGCCAGAATTTAGTCATATGGCTACACATAGCTGTGAAGGAGGGTGGTAAATATCTTTAATTGGGAGTGCACAAGTCCAGCAAAATCTGTTTTTAAGGCCACAAGTCCAGCAAAATGCAGCCTGCTACCTGTAGGAGTGATGGGAGGGATACATAGGGTTTTGCAGCAGCTGCTGTAGAGCTGGGAAGATGACACACAGGCACACAGAAACGAGGAGGTGTGCAGCCATCCAGAGGTGGGGCAGCTCATTGCTCAGAAGTTAAGAGCCAGCACCCAGATGCTAAAGGAACATCAATCTCCCAAAAGATACTGGGCTGTCAGTATGAGGAAACTCACCAGTGCAAGTGGTTTAGTAGAAGGAGCACTGGATTAGGAGTCAGAAGACCTAAGTTTGAGTCCAGCTCTGTTTTCCATGAGGCTGTGCATATTACAGTTACTTAAAGAAATACATTTTTCTGTATTATTCACCCCTGGGCACCCAGCACCCAGTCTAGTGCCTGCCATGGGCATATTTGTTAAAGGACATGAAAAACTACAAGAGTTGGGGGGAAACGCACTATACTAGGGAGATCTTGATCGTGGATAGTCTTTCCTGCTAGGCAGAAAGTTTCATCTGTCCTCCACTTGTCAAGGCCTTGGGCCCCTGTGTAAAACCAGGTACCCAATGGGGGCCTGGCAGACATCAGGGCAGCTCCCAACTGGGTGGCACTTGACACATAATATGTGCTTGGCAAGGCAATTCGCCTACTCCATTGTGTAGGTGACAGAACACAACAGAACTGGAGAGATAACCCGTAAGTGTGAACTAATCTTTATTAAATGATTGGATCCAATTGCAGATTGGAAGATGAAACCTTCCTAAGGCCACCAAAACTCAATTTCTTGCTTCTGTTGATTTGAAAAAATGTATGGCTTATTCGGAAAAGTACATATGTTTTGACAACCTAATATTGGTAGGAAGATACAAAAAAGATTAATGTTTCTATCTTATGGGCCATTTCTATCTCAGCAATTTTTTTTTTCCTCTTTTGGTAGAGAGATGGAAGCTCAGTGGAATAATCAGTTTTGTTATTTTTTCTTTAACTTCACGAAGGGCTTCTATTATTCATTTTGTTATTTAACTCATCTATTCACTAAGGGTGAACTTCTTTCTTAGAACTCTATGGAGTATTTTTAGATAGACTTTACTGGAAAAAAACAGGAATTGAAATTATATTCACAGTATGCTCTCAACTCTTTTAAAAATCTCATGGTTAGAAAGAAGGAAATGCACCAAAATATTAACAGTGGTTCTCAACTTACGGAATTAGAGATGATTTTTATTATTTTGTTGTTTCCTATTTTTCAACAATGAGCATGTACTACTTTTATAATCATAAAAGGCCAGTTAAAAATTAGTCTCACAAATTAACACTCTCAAGCCAAATCAGGAATTTTTATTTTTGACAACCTCGCTTGGGCTATAAACTCTCATGCTATCTCAGAGCTATCCAGATTCTTTTCTGAGTGAGGCATTAAGGAACTTGGTATAAACAGGATGTCTTCTGGAAATCAACTAATAAGCTAAGGGCTTCTAATATGTTAGGGAAGATATCCTGAGTAACTTCCCTTCTGCAATTTGACTAGCCTTTATTACAGTTACTTGAGGAAATGAGTTTTGCAGATTCCGTCTTCGCTGTGTCTGCATTTCCTCCTTTGCCCTCCATTCATGTATACTTCAGGTGCCCCCACTGTTATCCTGGAATTGGGTGGCCCTGCCCTTGGTTCTCTCAGGCCCCTTCCATTTCTTTTTATGCACCACTTTGTTGATTTGGCTGCGTCTTCCCCCAGCAACCTCACAGACTGAGAGGGCTCATTGTTGCATTGTTGTCCTTTTCCCTGTGGGTCTTCCCTGTCCTCTGTCACACGAGCAGTGCTCTTGGGATGGGGTAAAGGGAAGGGGTCAGGACTGTAGGGAAGGGGTGGGAGTCAAGTGGCCACAAAACCTTGGGGAAGGCACTGGCCCTCCATCCAACACTTAGCCACACCTTGCAGGGCAGGCTCGGGTATGGCTCTCGAGGATGACTCGGTGGTGTTTAGAACAAGGCAGTTCCCCAAGCCATTCATTCACGTGTTGAGATCCTGCAGTGTGGCAGCCAGTGTTCTGGCTGCTGGCTGGGAATACAGTGATGCGCAAGGCAGACCTGGCCTTGGCTGCTATGGAACTTTCTAGTGGAAGAGAGAGATAGTTGACAGGGAAATCAATGAAGAAGATAATTACAGGTTGTAAGCACAGCCCCAGAAGAATTTACATGCACCTGTGTGTAATGGAGGGCCAGAGGTGGGATAGGAACTTAGGTCTTTAATCCCAAGGCTGGACTGCTTCTGTGTCTCCTGGGCTTTCTGGTGAGGAGAGCTGAGCTTCCCTCATTCAGTTAGCCTGGGACAGCCTGGGGTCTTTAGGTGGAGAAAGCAAAAACTGAGGGTGTGAGCTAGGGGCTGGCTGACTGTCTTTGTCACTCCAGTTACCCATCTCTGGATCACCCCGAGTAACCAGCCATGTTTTCTGAAGAGCGATGAGCCAAGATGCATGCTGCATGCTGTAGGTTTGTCTGAGGACAAACTGTGTTCTCTTTCCTATTATTTGCAACTTTTAATGAGGTCCAGAATCCAGTGTCCTTCTAGCTAGGATATTGGACTGGTATTTTCAGGGAGGTATTTTTAATTAACTCCTCCTTGCCTCACATCACCCACCCACCCCCACTCCCTTTCCTGGTGGCTCAGTCTGACCTTTGCATGTAATTAGAATATTTTGCTTTCTTGCTGCTCTTTCTGAGACTCTTAATTGCCAATGCTCATGGGACCTTTCTGCATTACTGTCTGCTTGGCTTTGGACCACCCAGAGAAACTTGGTGGCGGGAAAACTTGAGAGATCCCCCTGAACACCTTTGCAGAGTTTTCCTTTTGTCCCTCTTTTTCTGGAAACCCTCAGGACCTTCAACTCCACAAAGTGCGGGGCCCTTCCTCCTGCAGGCATTAATGAGGCTGCTTGTCTAATCTTTTCCCTGTCTTCCTTTTTGGAGAACAGAGTCTTTGAAGTTTATCTCGTACCTGTCTGATGTGTACGGAAAATTTTTAAGTTCTTTGCTTTCTAAAGGGGACTAGGGAATCACCTGGCTTTCAGAGCCTTCCTCACGCCTCTCCCACCCACGGGGCTGTGACTTTTAACTAGAGAATAAGTCATTCTGCAGTTACGGTTTAATACCCCTCCCAGGCCCTCTAGGAAGACTCTTTGATACTAAATTCAGTTTTCTTAGGAGCAGGTAGCTTGGTACTATTCTCATTCTTTTGGTTGTTGTTACCTTCCTTTCAAAATGTGTCCACATGTGAGCATATGTGTGTGTGTGTGTGTTTCCTTTGATCCGTGACCTGGGGATAGTAGTGATCCTTTGGGAAGTGTATACTTTTTGTTCCAGGTATTTACTGGCTCAGATCTCTGAAGTATTGTCCCAGCCTTAGTTCCACGGTTTTCCCCAGTTTTCGAAGTAACTCTGGGGTACCCTGTACGCAGCATGAAGAGAATATACGGCTTGGGGCTGCCCCTTAACCTCACCGTCAGGCTCAGTGAGGACGCCTTCTGCTTCCTGCCTGCTGCCGTGGCTCTGGCCTCCAGCAACTGTAACACCATCCTCTCTGTGAGAATGTGGCTGGGCACTTTAGGGACCCTCCTGCCTGGCCTCAGGAGGTTTGGAGAATGTCTTTTGCAGTCTGTATGGCTCAAGTATGTCTGCACACCTTTTACTCCACCACAACTTGCCAACTATATCAGTTTGCTCTTGTTTAAAACACAAGTTTGCTTCATAAGTTGCCCCCTTGTTTGAAGAGCTCCCCTCTCCTCATGTGCTTTGGTTGGTTAACACGGTCTCCTGGCCTCAGTTTGACTGGGCCACATGTGGCTGGCAGACCCCCCTGTACCCCTCAGTATAGGGTTGCCTCCTTCTGCCAGGGAGGAAAGGAAGAAGTGGTGCTTTCTCTGGTTTTGAGATAAGACGAGCTTGGATAAATCCGTTCATTCAGCTTTAACTGAGGGTCGACTGCGTGCCTGGTGTGGTGGGAAGCCACTGGAGTGCTGAGAGCAAAAGACTAATACCTGATTTTTGTTGCTGAGGGTCTTCTTGGCCTCCTGTGGGTTGACGTGAGGGAGCGTAAGAGTGCAGAAGGGAGACGGGTTGGGTGGCAGCTGCTCTGATCCAGGAGCAATGCTGGCTTGGATGCTGCAGGGGGGTGTTGGAGTGAGGGTGGGCAGGGCACAGACAGGCCTTTGCTGGCTGCCTTTGCCACATATCCCCAGGCTCTAACCTTCCCGAACTGCAAGCCAGCTCTTCCCCAAGTTTGCCAGCCTTGCCAAGCTCCTACTCCAGGGCCGATGCTATTCATTCCACCTGAAATGCACTCTTCCCAATCCTATAGCACTGCCACTGCCTAGCCAGGTGGCCATGGGCAAGTTTCCAGGTCTCTCTAGAGCCTCAGTCTCTTCCTCTGTGAATAAGTACTCATGGAACCTGTGGGACTGTGAGGACAGGAATAGCTGAGAATGGTGATCACAGTAGCCTCCAGAGCAGTCTCCTACTTCCAATCTTGTCCTGCTACTATGTACTCCCTGTACAGTGATCCTGTGACGAGGGGTCACATCAGGTCAGGCCACTGCTCACAGTCCTCTCCACAGTAGCTTCCTGTCCCACTCAGAGGAAAAGCCAATCTTAGCATGGTTCTTAAAGCTTCCTGTCACTTCTCTGACCTCATATCCCACCCTGGAGCCACAGTGTTTGGTTGCAGGCTGGGTTCCACAAAGCTCCCTGTGGTGCGTGTGGGTAGTGCCTCCAATTATGCAGTGCACAACTTGTGCAGCTGTACATGCTGGCCCTACCTGCCCATCCTCTCTTGCTCCACTGCAGCTGCACCGGACTCCTTGCTATTCATCAGACATGCCTGGCATGCTTCCCGTGCAGGCTTTTCCCGCTGGCTGTTTCCTTTGCCTAGAGCATTTCCCCCCAGATGTGTGTATGGCTAATTTGCTCACCTTCTTCAGGTCCTTTCTCAAATGTTTCCAGATTTGGAATTGTACCACCTCACCCACTGTCCCTGAGATACTCTCTTTCCCTTTTCTGCCTTATTTTTTTTCTCATAGCATTTATCACCAGCTAATGTATTATACATTTTACTTATTTGGTTTAATGATCATCTTTTCTCAGAGAAACATAACCTTCATGTGAGCAGGCACCAGTGTTTAATCTTGTTCACTTTTCTATGCCTAGAACAGTGCCTGGTGGTAAGTAGGGGCTGAATGAGTTTGTATTGTTGTTGGGCGCAGTGGTTAGCACATAGGAAGCACCCAATATGTGTTGACAGCCAGTATTTTTATTGTTGTTGTTAATTACCCTTCAAGGACCAGCTCAAACGTGGCTTTCTCTGAACCCTTCCCCAGCCCCTTCTCAGGCTGAATCAAATTACCACCACCTCTGCTCTGTGTTCCCCTTCTCTCTCTGCTTGGCATTTGTCACACTGCGTCAGTGGGGCTTCTTCCTGCGGGGCAAAGACCGGCCTGTGCCGATTTGTATCTCAGGCACCCTGCGTCCCCAGTTGGCATGCAGCAGGAGCTTAGGAAGAGCTTGCTGTTGGCACTTTGGAGGCAAAGGAGGCTCTCTAATCCATCAGGGCCCTACGCAGAGATCCTGGCTCTGGCATCACTGCCTAATGTTTAACCCCTTCCTGAAGGAGTGTCAAGGGAGAGTCTGACAACTACCTAAACGATAGTCTCTACTGATCTATTTAGAGCGTACTTGGAGAGAAGAGTCCCATAAATGACAGCACCTAGGTGACGTAACTGTTCTACTTATGAGAATTTGGATTTATGGCTACTCAGGCTCTGAGGGCTTGGGGTCATTCCAGCAAGGGAATGTGAGTGAGACTCGTGTGTTCAGAGGGGCCAGGAGAAAGGATGATGCTCATGTGTTTTGGGGAGACCAAGAGAAGGGCTGCAGGAGAAAAGACGAACTGGCCTGTAAGTGAAGTAGGGTGGTAGAGGGAGTGATGCTCCTGGGGTGGCAGAAAGAACAGGAGCGGTTTGTGCCATAGGAGGCATGGTCAGGTAGGCGGTGTGGGGCTGTGTGAGGGTGGACCTTAAATGCATTTGATAAGGGGTCGCTTTGGGGATTTTGATGGAGCTCTGCAGTAATTTTTCTCTTCCAGAGGTGTGTCTGTCTTGTGAGACCTGCAGAGGCCACATTCTCAGAGGCCAGCAGGAGCACCCTCAGGGCAGCAGCCTTGGAGCTGAACTAACAAATTGCAGGGGACTAAGGAGTTAGAGGCCTTGGCTAAGGTGCTCAGGCTCTGGGTTCCCTTTCTTTATCTGCCATCTTTAGCAAGCAAGTTAATCCCTCCTGCCTCAGGGTGAGCATTAGCCTCAGGGACTTGGGGAGGGCTGGGCTATCAGGTGGGAGCCCGGTGGCCACACTGTGGAGAGGACAAGGCTTGACATTGAGTGTCTTAAGGGTTTGAAAGTGGTTTCCTCATTCAGGAATTGATTCATTGGGTAAACAGGGGGAGGGTCCTCTTTCTGTGCTCCCGCCTGTTTGGGGATGGAGCTCTTGAAATGATTTTGGCTCTGTGCGGCCTTTTCATCTCCTATTCTGCACTTCTAAGCAGGGCCCTGCCCTGGGCCAGGGTTCTCATTTCCCTGCCACCACTGCTGTTCTCTCTGGCCGTACTTGCTGAGAGTTCCTGTTAGCTTTACCCTGATTTTCCTTGCATCTGAGATCAAACTCTGGGCTTAACTGGCCCAGCCAGGGCAACCCTGATGGCACGAACCCACCGTTTCCTTCCTCTTTACTATTAACATCTCCTCCTCAGCCCTATCTACTGGGCTTCTTGGGTTTCCCCATGCTCACTGAAGATGGCTGCATAATGCCCTATCCCGGGAATGTCTTCCATAAGCTATGAGCTTGTTATGGAGCGTTTAGATTGCTTGTAATTTTTGCTCTTTCAGCTAATGCTACATTAAACCATCTCTGTGTATTACAGAATCATTTCATTAAGTTGGCATTTGTCTAGCTAATGGCTGTGGCCCAAGATTCGATAGAGAATCAGAATGGCTTTTTTCAAGAAGAATATTGTGAAGATATATTAAAAATTTACTTCGAGTGCAAAGAGCTGTCTTTGTTGGATTTCTCGTGAATGAAGAAGCAGGGTAGCAGTAATGTGAAATTAGATATAAGAGAAAGACTGCACATATACAAGCAGTTCCCACCTCATTTGTTCCAAAGTGTGGAGGGGAGCCAGTCAGCCCTCTGGGAGAGCAGCCTACCTACATGAATGGAGGAGTTCTATACCCCTACATTTGATGCTTTGATGAAAACAGTAGCCAAATAAAATAAAACAGTGATCTCTTCTTAAGGACATTTTAAGAAATGCCTTACAACAAGCAAACAAAGATAAAGTAAATCAGACTTCTGAGGAAAAACATGTCTCCTTGAGTAAGAGTGAGCTTGCAGGAAAGTTGCTGTTAGGGTGGAAGCAGGTTGCAAATTTGCTCAAAGGGTTTGGTTTTTTTATTGGCCATTAGGAAACTGAATGAAATTAGGACAAACCTCCCCTTGGTCCCCAGCACTTTTTGGGCCTGAGATCTGTTTTGGCTTTGGAGTGATAGGGAAGGCTTGCTTAATTGTTGTTTTTGTTGTTCCAATCTTTGGTTCTTCATTATGTAGACCCAGGCTCTAGCTGTGCATTTCTGTTTCATCCAGCAAATGTTTACTGAGTCTTCACACTGTACTAAGTTGTAGGGAATAAAGATTTGAAAAATTTCTGAGATTTCACAAAGAAGCTGACTCTCTCTTGTTTCCGAGGAACTCATGGCCTGGGAGTGGAGAGGGTAAAACAAGTTTAATGATTGATTGATCAAGAAAGGTTAAGAAGGGGGCCCTGGGAGAAGTCAGCCCCCTTCTTGTTAGAGAAGAGGGGAATTCTGTCTCACTGGGGTGTAGGCCCTAGGGAGGGAGGGGAACCAGAAAGCTTTCATGGAGGTGGTTACGTTTGTCACCTTGAAGGACAGGCTGAAATGGAGGCTGTACATTCCCAGCAAAGGGAAAAGGCCGGAACAAAGCAGATGGAGGTGGAAGGACGTGGGGCTCTTTGGGGTTTGGCTGAAGTACTGGCATGTGTAGTAATGGTTATAATGGGGAAATGACACTTTGTGGAGTGTATCAGGGGCCGGGCTTGGTGCTAAGGGCTTTATATATATATATTGATTTATTTAATCCACTCATGACCTAAGGAGGTACCGCCACTGTCTCCAGTTTACAGATAGGAAGCTAAGACGTGTAGCAACTAATAATGCCCCAGGTCACACTGCAGTGCGCCCAAGAGTAGACCAAGTCCATCTGGCTGCAGACTGTGCTTCTGACTACACAGCTGTCCTGCCTCAGATGTGGGGGAAGGGCAGGTACTAGCCCCAGAAAAGTGGGTGGGTGCCACTCGTTTAGAGGCTGGATTGCCACATGCTGAGGGCCATAGAGGTGGAAGAGGGGCCAGAGGTGGAGGTGAGAGAGATTGGGAAGTAGGGGTGGGAGAGTTTGGCCAGAGCCATGAGGGGCCACAGGAAGAGAATCTCAAGGAGGGATTTGTCAGCAAGGCCCAGGGCTGCAGAGAGTTCTAGGGAGTGAGACCTGAGAGCAGGTCTGGGCCAAAGTGCGGCGGCGGGAGGCAGCAGGGTGGCAGGCGCGAGAGCTGCTGCTGCTCTGGGAGGAACATAGCCACTGGATATCACTATCCCTATCCTCGCACCTGCAGAAAGACGCGAGTGTGACATAGAGGGCAGGTGAGAGCTGACAGTGCTTAGTTGGCACGCCCAGTGGCTTTTCTGCAGCCTAATGATTTTTGAAAACTGTTTGCTATGCTGAGGCACAAGTGTGACTTTCCCCATCTGAATGCTCTGCAATCGCTATTTTCCCTGGAAAATTGGGCCCATGTGGGCCATGTGTGTGCTTTATTTGAGTTCCATTTTTATAGCCTTATTACCTTGTCCCCACGATGCAAGAGCTTTGCTGTGAAAATTGTTTCTTAAAAGGCACAAAGTGATCTCTCATCGTCTGGGTGGTGCTCGCTCCCCAGCAGCACTTTCCTGCAGACTCTACACACACTTGTCATCGCCCCTACCCCCACTTGTCATGTTTCACTGACGGTTGGCAGTTTACGGAGAACTTTTAGGCAGCTCTTGGTTCTCACTACCCAGGTGTTTGCCGCAGTTTCTTCGGGAAGAGTTTGTGCATGTAAATATTCATTCAGCCCCTTCCTTTCCAAAACGTGTCACCCTACCAGTGACCATGCTAGAGCCTGAAACCCAGCCTTGTCCCCTGGCCTAGAATTGATAATGGTAGCAGTAGTCTGAGCTGTTACCAGCCAGCAGGTGAAGGGTTTATGTTTATGATCTTAATTATTCCCAGTCCCTGTGAGGGAGGTGCCATTACTTCCCCATTTTACAGATAAAGAAAATGAATTTTAGAAGGGTAGAGTCACTTGTCCCAGATCACATAGCTAGTAAATGGCAGAGCTGGGCATCAAGCAGGCCTTCCTAACCTTGGAGTCCACTATCCATTCATTCAACAACAAGTGATTGTCTACAACATGCTGGGTACTGTTCTAAACCAGGATATACAGCAAAGGAAAAAAATAATAAATTAAATAGACATTGTGATAATGCTAATGAGGACTGTGAAGAAAAGTAAAGCAGGGGAGGCTAGCTACCAAGTGCAGGGAGGATTTCAAGTAGAGTGGTCCAAGAAGGCCTCTTTGAGAAGCAGACGAGGTTGTTATGTTAAGTAACAACCCCCCAGATCTCATTGTAGCAACACAATAAAACTGCATTTCTTGTACAGAAAAGTTCCACTGTGGCTGACCTGGTTAGCAGGCATCCTTTCCTTCGGTCATGGAGGGACCAGGCTGGTCTCTCCATGCTCTGCCTTCCTCAGGGCCCTCGCTTCCTCTGCATTCAGCTGGAGCATGAAGGTTCTGTGAGGACGTTTTTTGTGGGCTGGTGTGGAAGAGGCATGCACCCCTCCCACCGGATGGTCAGAACCTAGTCATGTGTCCACCCCTAACTGCAAGTGAAGTCCAGCCCGGTGCCCACAAGGCAGAGGAAAGGGACCCTGGTGAACTCATAGCCAGCATAACAGGCTTTGGTGAATGAGGTAGAGTGAGCTGTGTGTTTAGCTGGAGGAAGAACATTTTTTGTAAGGAAACAGCGAAGCCAAGGTTGCCAGCATGGCTGGAGTGGAGTGACAGGAGAGGAACCGGGTGAGAGATGGTGAGGACAGGGTGGCCATTGGGGTCAGTGCTTGGACTTAGTTGCCTGGCGAATGATTAGTGGAGCCAGGAACATTTCAGGGTTTTGAAAGAGGTTCTACGTTATGTCTTAAAAAGATCATTCTGGCTGCTGCGTGGAGAGTGGTCTGAAGGGGCAAGGAGGACATGGGGAGAGAGGTGGCTGTCTGGTGCCCTTGTCCGGGTAAGTGGTGGGAGGTGCTGGTCGGAGCAGGTAGAAGTGGTAAGAAGCAGGCGGATTGGAGAGCTCGTCTGAAGGAGGAGCAGCAGGTTTTGCTCTGGGATCAGTGGTGAGGTGTGAGTGAGAGGAGTCAAGGTCATTCTGAGGCTTTGGCTTTTGCCTAATGCTTTTTAGTCTTACTTTCTACCCTGAGGGGAGAAAAGGGGAAATTTTTTGGACAATGGTATCTGAACGTCCTCTGGACCCTGTCCTGTGCCGCATGTCCTCTTCTACCCCACAGTTCTTGCTTTGGTACAGATGGGCAGCGCTCATTCATGACCAAAGCCTCCAGCAGAGGGAAGGCACATGGTCCTCCCAGCACACAGCAGGGGTCTCCCAACCCCATCTGGGGTCTTTGGGCCAAGCCTGGGGACCCTTTCAGGTGATGTGGGAGGGATCCAGCGTGCCCTCTGGGGACCAGGGGGATGCATTCATTTCCAATCTGTGCTGCCCACAGACATTGGCCAGGCAGGCGTTGGCTGGAGGGTATCAACATACGTGTGTTTGGGAGCGGGAGTGCCAAGGCAGAAACTGGAGATGGGGTTGTTAATAGACTGTGATCTCATTAGAAGCATAAAGGGGAAGATGGTCCATCTCAAAGAGGGTAGGCTGTGATCTGTGACAGTAAATACTGCATACCTACCAGGTGATGGGCTCTGGCTGGGCGCTTTGATTTCATAGGAAAGTAACATAAATACATTGGCCCTGCCCTCAGGGCACAGATGCATTCGATGTGGCTAAACCATTAGTTTGGAGAAGTTATGGTTATACCTCAGGATTTCCTTTTTTGCCTTTAATGATTATAAATAGTATTGCATTTTTAATTTTGGTGTTCACATGTTCATTGCTAGTATCCAGAAATACAATTGATTTTTATAGTTTTATCTTGTATTTTCCATGTTTACTAAAGTCACTAATTAGTCCAACATGGTGTTTTTTATTTATTCCTCAAGATTTTCCACATAGACAGCATCTCATGTGCAAGCAGGGATTGTTTTATTCTTCCTTTCCAATCTGTATGCTTGGTGTTTCCTTTTGTTGCCTCATTGTGCCAACTAGGACTTCTAGTCTGGTGTTGGTAAGAGTGGGGAGAGTGGAAACCCTTGCCATGCTCCTAGCTTTGGGGGTCAAGCATTCTGTCCTTCATTACTGAGTATAAGGCCAGCTGTGGGTTATACTTACACTTTGCTGCTATGGATGCAGGCGGGAATTTTTGTGGTGCTTGGCTGAAATAGAGTGGTTATTATCTGCATGTCTTCTATCTTGCTAGAGGGAGATTTGTGGGGCATTTTCTATGCCTATTGGTATTTCTGGGTTGCTGTTTCTCTCATTTCCAAGTCTGGGCTATGTGAAGTATAAAAGAAATGCAGGGGTAGCACAATGGTTAGGGTGCTGGCCACATATACCGAGATTGGCAGGTTTGAATCTGGCCTGGGCCTGCTAGACAACAATGACAACTGCAACAAAAATAAAAAAATAGCTGGGTGTTGTGGCGGGCGCCTGTGGTCCCGGCTACTTGGAAGGCTGAGGCAAAAGAATCACTTGAGCCCAGAAGTTTGAGGTTGCTGTGAGCTGTGACGCCACGGCACTCTATCTAGGACGACATAGTAAAACTCTGTCTAGGGTGGAGGAGAAAGAAAATGCAGGAAGCTCCGCATTGTGTTGCTTCTTGGGCCCTGAGATCCCTGACTGGTCTGTCTTCCAAAGTCGTCTTATGTTTGTTTTACCTGTAACTTCCAGGAGTTTAGTTGTACTTAGCAGGTAGAATCAGGGAAAGTGGTTCAGAGAATGTGAGCAGGTAGGTTGGGGCCAGTTTGGATACGCAGGAGATGGTATCAGTACAGACATCAGATGGTATGCATCAGATGGCTCAGTTCTGCAAATGCAGAAGGGCTATTGAGGCACAATTCTGACAGTTGTGTGCAGCGGTGGTTGGGTGGGAACAGTGGTAGAGACCCCAGGAGGTTGCACTCATGTCCAGGTAGAGGATACCGAGGTCCTGGGCTGTAACAGTAGACGTGGGACAGAGAGGAAGAAGAGGGAAGTCCATGTGGGCAGTGAGGAAGTTCGAGGTTCTAGCTTGGGTAGCTATCTCTGAGCTTAGGAAGGTAGTAGCAGGCATCCAAGTGCAACAGAGGGGCATATTCCAGACACTTCAGAGCACATCTGCAAGACTGGACTGTTTTTGCCTTTAGAGAAGGCTTCACAGAGGAAGTGTGACTGCTATGCAAAAACCCGGGATTGTGCATACTGGGCAGAGCAAACAGTGCAGGCAAAATCACAAGCAGCGGCGTGCTAGGCCTGTGGGGACCCCTGCTAGCTGGGGCCTGAGTAGGTAGTTACTGGTTCCATAACAGGATGGGTGCTGGAGGGGGCACAAAAGGCAGATCTCCTGGAATGGGAGCTGATCTGCCAGTGGTCTGGCTGACTCCATGCCTTCTGTCCTTTGTGTTGGCATCCGTCTTCCCTCCTGCAGACAGGCTGCCCTCCACGTGTGGGGGCACAGCTGCTGATAGCCTCAGGGTACAATCCCAGGGACGGGGGGAGCTGCTTCCTCTGCATCTGTTCTGTGCATTGATTCTAGAGAAAGGCTCTGACTGATCTGCCTGGGTTGATGTGTGTATCCTTTGGACCCATCACTGTGGCCAGGTAGTGGAGTTCCCTAATCTGGGCTGGATTGTCTGCCTACCCCTACTGGGGCAAGCAGAATCTTTTAAAGAAGGCAGAAGAAAGGCATCTGCTGGGGGAGTTAATAAAGACTATTTACCGTGGCTTCCTGTGAGAGGGTTTGAGGAATGCATAGTATGGCAATGAAGGAATTCTTTGTAGAGTTTTAAGCAGGGACTTGATCAAAGTTAGGTTTAGTAAAATCATCCTGTTTGCTGTGTGGGGTTGTGGTCAGAAATGTGTGAGTAGTAGTGGCACAGTTGGAGCTAGAGTCCTGCGGGCCTGTGTCTGCTGTGCCTCCAGCCACAGCACTGGTGAGACAGGGCTGGAGTCTGAGACGGACATTGGTGGCCAGGTGGAGGCCAAGGTGGAGGCAGGGAGAAGAGGGTCTTACCAAGGACTCAGCCAACTACCCAAGGGAGTAGTTGACTAGTCTCCAGAAAGCCAGCCTTATCTTTGGAAATGAGTTACTAAGTGGCCAGACTGGACATACCTTGTTGCTTCTTGAGAAATGTGTGTCATTGGCTAGAAAAGGAAACTGACTGGTTGCATTTCTCTCCCTTTGAAAACCTCCTTTTTTTGAGAAATTGTAATAGGCAACATAGCCAGAACCGCCAGTGGAGAGATGGGTGGAAGAGGAGAGGCAAACTCCCTCCACCTGCTGGTCTGTGTCGGAAGCTTTTGTCTCTTTGGCACTGTCCTTGCTGGCAGTAAAGAATGACATGGACCCATTGATGCTGCGCCACATTTCCTCTTCTTCTGGGAATGGACTCCAGTTGAGGTTAGGAGTGACTCGAGGAGTAGCAGCAGAGAAGCAGGGGCCCGATCAGGAGCTGGCACAACACTCTAGGATATTATGGTGGTGTTGAGAAATGGTCACATTCTTAATTCATTTGAAGGTGAAAGCCAGTTTTGATGAGGATTGGCTGTGGAAGGAGAGAAAAAGAGCAGACAAGAATGTCTCTGAGTCTTCTGGCCTGGGCAGCTGGAAGATCATTGTCTTAAACCACAGTGGATAAGACAGTGGGAGGAACAGTTCTGGGGGAGTGCAGGGGTTGTGCTGGATGTGTTAGGTCCGGCGGGTGTTACGCAGAGCTCCTGTCGACTTAACTTCTTACTTGACTTGGGCTGTTGGATGTAATATTCAGAAGCTCAGAGGAGAGGTCCAGACTTGGAGAGAAATCTGGCCAACATCAGCTTAGAGGGGAGAGCACCAAGGGAGTGACAGAGGAGAGTGTGAGGACTGAGCTGACATAAGAGACCAGGAGATGAGGGGGAGCAAGCAAAGGGAAAGGGCAGCCGGTGGGTGGGTGGGTGGAAGACCCAGAGAGGGGGCTGTCCTGGACACCAAGTACCGGCAGTAGTCAAGAGGGACCAATTCACTGATGTCCCAGCTGTGGGATGGGTCCCGAATCTTGACCAGTGGACCTAGCAACATGGAGGACAGCCAGATGCGCACTGTTGGACCTAAGCTTTGTCTTGCAAATAAGACACAGTTCCTGACCCAAAGAGGAATATAATTGTGCAAAAAAAAAAAAAAAATCATTTAAGATTGATTTGAATAAATTTGAGAAAAATGTGAAGTTAGTAACATGGGAGTCCAGGGGGAAGGGATAGTACTTCTTTCTGGCTTTTGTGAGCTGGATTGAATCAGATTCATTCATGTCTTCATTTATTCATGTCTTCATTTATTCATTCATTCCACAAAAACTTACTGAGTGCCAGGGGCTGGAGGGAGAAGGGGAGGGAGAGTTATTGTTTAATCGGTCTGGAGTTTCAGTTTTGCAGAAAAGGAGTTTTGGAGGTTGATGTTGGTGTAATGGTTGCACAACCATATGAATGTGCTCAGTATTGCTGAACTGTACACTTAAAGTGGTTAAGATTATGGATTTTGCTACATGTATTTTATCACAATTTTTAAAAATGGAAAGGAAAAAATAGTACTTGTGGCCTTTCTGTGAACTTGATCTGGCATGATGGATGACACTTTGGTGGATATGTTGGAAAGATATGGAAGAAGACATCCCACCACTAGGGGAGTATGTCCTTGGGGTCTGGGTGGTAGGGTCCATGGCGGAAACCATGCAGACCACGGCTGCAGCGCCAGGCTAGGTCAGTTGGTGCAGGCCTGGCATCCTGGCTGCAGAGTTGGACTTGCTTTTCTTCGATTCTGGGAGCCTCTGAAGGTTTCTGCCCAGGGGAGTGTCATTCCAAAGGCGTGCATTTAGGTTAATCTCATAAATCCTTCCTGCTAAACCACTGCCTATTAAAAGCAGTAGGACTGAGGCATACATTTCTATGGGGAAAATTGTGACCTAGCAGAATTTTGGGTCCCTAGATGTATGTTAAAGAATTGAGTAGGTTGTTTTTGCAGCCATTTTACAAATATTTATTGAGGATAGTTTAAATGCCCATAGTGCTTTAGGCAGTGGAGTGAGGGATGAAATGAATTAACAATCTTCTCTTGAAAAGGCTGAAGTCTAGAGAACTGTCCTTTCCTCCTAAACAAGAAATTACGCCATGATGTGCCACGTGTTGGTATAGACATATCACTAGAGTTCCATGGGACCTGAGAGGAAGGGGGACCTGGCCTGCCTGGGACACTGCGGAGACTTCCCGGGAAAGACTATTCAGTGGATGTATAGGAGAAGCAGGGATTTTCTAGTGAAAAAAGTAGAGGCGGGCATCCAGGAGGATGGTAAATCCTAAGTTGTTAAGTGCTATGAATTTAAAGAAAATGTATAAATATTCTCTTTTAAAGCAAAACTCTTATTTCATTGGTTTTTAGGTGGTGCTGGCTAGAGTGCATGCTTTTGGACCCAAGATTAAATTTTCAAATGTGGAATCCTAAGCCTTCCTTGGTAAGTTTGTTCGAAGATTTCTTACTCAATTACGCAGGTGAGGACTGGTATTTGGAACAAAGGACAAGGTGGTTGTCACTGGCAGGTGTTCTGTGCAGGTTCCCAAGACTGGGCCCTAGAGAAGCCTGTTGTACAGGCTGAAGGGATACCAGAAGTGAGACCTCACCGCAGGTTTATGTAGCAGATGCAGATAGGGAGGCCAGAGGAGGGGATGGCTGCAGCTGGCCTCATGGAAAGGTAGAGCTTTACCTGTGTTGTGAAGGAAAAGGTAGATTGGAAAAAGTCTAGGGAAGAGTAAAATAAGATTTTTCAGGGCTTGAGAACACGGATAAAAGGTGTTTAAAAAATAGACTCAGCCGCAGACCCACAGGAGCAAAAATTTTATCCGAAAGAGTCCTGGGCAAGAACTTTGGTGTCTCATTATTCTAGTCCAGAGTCAGCAAACTTTCTCTATAAAGGACAGATGCTAAATATTTTTGGCTTCCTAGGCCACGTGGCCTTGGTCACAGCTATGCTGCTCTGCTATAATAGTGAGGGGCAGCCATGGATAATATGGGAATGAATGGGCATGGCTGTGTTCCAGGACAGCTTTATTTACAGAAGCAGGTGGTGGGCTGGGTTTGGCCTGTGGGTTGTAGTGTGGCAACTCCTTTTCTAGACCCTGAATGCTGGGTGAAAGAAAGCACTTAGAAAGGAGTAGGGTGCTGGCCCCATATACCGGAGGTGGCGGGTTCAAACCCGGCCCCAGCCAAAAACTGCAAAAAAAAAAAAAAGAAAGCACTTAGATCAGCGGTTCTCAACCTGTGGGTTACAACCCACAGGAACCGTATTAAAGGGCCACGACATTAGGAAGGTTGAGAACCAGAGAACCACTGACTTAGACTGTAGCCTGAAGACAGTGGGATGCCATTGAAGTTATTTTTGGGAAAGAGGCGAAATGGCAGAAGTGATGTTTGCATTTTAGGAACATTCAGGAGCATTCATCTGATAGCTGAACAGGAGGCCTGGAGCCTTGTTAGAAGGTGGCAGCAACTATCCAGGCACAGGGACATGGGGCTGATATTGGGTGAAAAGGAAGCAAAGACAGTAGGGGAGATTCTACAAAGGGAAAACCAAGAGGATCTCAGTCTTCTTAGACAAAGAACTAAAAGTTTAAACTTAGGGATTCACGGAAATGTGGATGCTGGGTGGAGAGAGTGGTTGCTGCATCAAGTTTGAGATGACAGTGGGCCATCTCTAGGAAATGTCCAGCAGACGATCGGAAATACAAGGACAAAGTCTGGGCTGAGAAGATAAAGTCTGCAGAGTAGAATGGAAGCCAAGGATTAAATTAGTTCTCCCCAGAATAAACAAAGGGCTGAGCCTCAGGGAATGTGCATAACTTTGGAGTGAGAGGAAGAAGGTGACAGAGCCCCAGAGGCCGTGGAGGACAGAGTCCCAGGAAGGGAAGAGGATGGCACAGCACAGACCAGAGAGAAAGGCTGGGAAGGAAGGCTGCTGAGCGGGTGACAGGTCTTTACAGGTGGGTGGCCATGAGAGTGGAAGGGAAGAGGAAGTGGAGTTCATAAGGTCAGACATAAAGGAGGGCTAAAGAATGGAGATGTTACTGAAATAGACCACCAATAGAGAGCTTGGAGTGAAAGGCAGGCAACGCCTAGGGTACAGGTACTTGCTTGTCAGAATAACCTTTTCTTTAGTTTTAAGGTGGGCAGAGCATGCTGTGACCAGTTCTCATTTCCTCCTTTGGAGCCAAGCTGTGTTTGGGAGTTTGTGTGTACATGGGGCTTGTGATTGTGTACTTACACTCCCTTCAAGGTGTGGTGTTCATAACCCTGCCACAGCCTGCACCATGGAATCCAGCCCATGTTTGGACTTGTACCATGAGACAAGATGTGATCTCTTAGGGAAATAGTTGCATTTGTATAAATTGGGAAAGAAAATGGAGTGGACCATAAATTGAAATAAAACTTACTATTGCAGAGTCTGTAACAGTATGGGAAATTTAGACAATTCCACAAGTCATTCAGCTGTATTCCAAGTTGTGCTCTGAGTATTTTCAGTGTACCTTCTTTGGTTTGAATTCCTGGTTTTTTACTTGATTTGTGTGAATGTAGCAGTTAGAGATGTACAGTAGAACCTCTACAAGTTGACCACCCAAGGGACTACAACAAACTGGTCAGCGTATGAAGGTGGTCAACATAAGGAACTAGGCTACTGCACTGATAGGTACATGGTGTGCTTGTCCAGTCTGTGAATTAAGGAGGTGGTCGGTGTAGAGAGGTGGTCAACTACAGGGGTAACAGTAACAGGTGTAACTGCTTTAGAGCCCTGATTTACTGAACACTCATTATGGTACCAACTGCAGTTCAGAGTACTCAATATGTGTCATCTCGTTTCATCTTTGCAATGCCCTGTGATTGGGGGAATTAATATTCCCATTTCAGCCATAAGGAAATCAAGTCATAAAGAGGTTGAATAACCTGCCCAAGGTAAAGGGTTTTGAACCCAGGACTTTGTGACCTTGGGTTACGCTGACCATAGCTTCCTTCTGCTTCAGACTCTCCAAGAGCTCCTTGTTGCTTATGTAATAAAAGCTAAGCCCTTTCAGGAGACCTGTGGTCTTTTCATCATCTGACCCTTGGCTACCTTCCGTATTTTCCTTTTTCCCCTAACTGACGTTTCTAATGTCCGCTCTCCACCAAGAGCCATTGCCTCTGGGTTCCTGTACTGGCCTTCTCCTGGGAGTAACCTGGTCCCTGCTCCCTACCTGAGAAATTCAGCACCAATTTCCCCTTACTCTTCTTCCCACACTCCACACCGCTCCATGACCTGGAAGTGACCTTCCTCTTGGCTCTCCGAGCACCCTGCTTGTCTCTCTCTTGCAAAGCACTTACCAGTGTAACTGTGGATTTACTTATCAGTTATTCTCAGTAAGTTGAGCTCCTTAAGGGTGGAGATCACATATACACTCACACATACACAAACACGCAATCTCTGTTCCCAGTGCCAGCTCAATACACCTGGCTCTGGAAGTATTTGTTGAAAGAGTGAGGGTAGCAAAGTATGTTTGTGCAGCCAAACACCAGATTTATAACTTGATCACATGTACTTGAAATTGATGATTCGTTGGTTGTTGAGTTTGCTGGGGCAACTATCTTTCAGCTTTATATGCAGGACAGGTTGTATTGGATTTGTGTTGGCTGCCTGCTGTGTCTTCTAGCACACTGAGACCTCAAAAACATCTCTTCTCTAAATTCTTTGCCCCTAACTTTTTATTTTTTAAGCTCTTGTTGATGAAGTAATAATAGAAATTCAAAGTGAAAAATAATCCTTCAAGAAATTCTTAGGAATGAGATCCACCCAGCTTGGCCTTGGATGAATCCCAAATTTCCTAAATTAGCTGAAATATTGACTCTTACCACTATCAGACAGCCTTTCCCACTCTGTCCTGAGAATGCTTGTCTGGCTGGTGGATTAATGTACGTAGTGGTCCTTCGTGGAGGTGCCCAAGAGCCTCTCCATCTCCATTGGGAATCTTGTAAAGTCCTCAGTGAACACCAAGGAGCAGCACCAGTAGGAAGAGGCTCTGACCCAGGGGATCCCAGACCTGCCTCCCCCATGGGAGCTAGCACTGTGTACCTCGTTGACAGAGAACAGATTCCCTTGTATTCATCTGGGGCCTTCAGCTTGATGCTTGTGTCGTCTTCACTTTCTAGTCTGCCATGGAACTGGGTAGTTATGCCAAGGATGAAGCTCTTGTTTGGGGGCCCACGGGGGGGGGGCTCACATTTGGAAGGCTTTAGAAGAGAGCCATTCTGAGCACAGGGCTGTCCTTCTGACCAGGGTGCCCCAGTAGGCTCTGGGAACTGCTCTCCTTGCCTGGAAATGCTGCCTTTTCTTGCAGGGATAAGAAAGTCCTCTTTGCATGGAATGCCCTTCCTTCTGGTCTGCCTAGTCCATGCCTGTTCACCCTTCAGATCTCTGCCGATTCGCCTGCCTCTTCCTGGAAGACTTCCCTGACCTTATCACTTTAGGTCTCATCACTGCCATTCTTATCACCATCATCTGCTGCTTGGTGACTACTCAGTGTGACCCAGCTTGGTGGGTAACTCCTTTGTATCAGGGCTGACCTAAGTGCTTATTATCCCAAAGACACCATGTGCGGAAACTGAAGCCCTGACCGATTGTGTGCCGGGGCAGGGGTTTGTTCTCTGGCCCTCCTTCCACCCTCACAGGTCCTGCTGCTGCATGTCCTGTCAGCCCGTCCTGCTGCTCATTTGCAACCTTTGTCACACAGACATTTGTGTGGTCATTTAATTAATGAAATGTTTGCTCCTAGTGAGCACTGGGATGGCAAGGGTACCTAGGAGTCTAGGCAAGAGCTAAGCATGCAGCTGACCAACAGCCCACAGGACTACCCACTTGCCCGCTGCTTCTCCTTGTCCTTTGTATCACAGGAGACTGGGCTGAGAGCACAGAAGAGCCAGCCCAGGAATCCCGCTTCTTGGTGTTGCAGAGGGAATGGCCTGGAAAAAAAAAGGAATAGCATTTTCTGTCTCCTCAACTTGTGGGGAACTGAAAGATGCATCCCTGCCTCAGGCCAGTGGTCAGAGGGGTAGGGAATGTCTCTTATTCTTTGTGTCACAGGAGATAGCTGAAGATGGGGTTAATCTGGGTGGAGGTCATGAGACTTTTAGCTGAGGATGGGATGAATCTGGGCAGAGGTGGTGAGATTGTCTTGGCCCAAGATGGGATTACAGGATCAGACAATTTAAAAGCTCTGTGCTTCTCAATTGTAAGAGGGACTTTACCTAACAAATGCAATCAGTATAACCTGGTTTCTTGTACCCTCAATGAATCCCCAACAATTAAAAGAAAAAACAAACAAAAAAAAGCTCTGTGCTTCTGCTCAAAGACTGGAATTTGGATTTTGAGACCATCGTCTGCCATTTTCCTCCTTTGCCGGCAAAGTAATAAACTTCTCTTTCCTTGTCCTCAAACTGCTTGTCCCTCTTTTTATGGGACAAGCCTTGGGGGACAAATGCCAAACTTTTGGTAGCTCTGGCTGCTTGCGTGGGTTTCGCCTTCATTCTCACCTCCCATTTCTGAGTCAGAACCATTGGTGCTGAGGAAGCATCCTTGGCTTGGCAAGGTCTGTTTCTTCTGCCCACTTCCCTTTTCCCTTTTTTCCACCTTGCAACCCCTTTCTTCCACCTGTAAGGAAAGGACCCCTTTCCCCTCCCAGGGCCCTTCCCCTGCCTTCTGGACCTGCGCACCATCTGAGGATGACTGACCACAGCAGGTCATGATGATCTGTGTGTTCTGGCCTGTGGTTTGTGTGACAGGCAGTACCTGGTACAGTCAGAGCTCTGGGCTGTGCAGGAGGGGTGGGGGTGAACTAGAAGTTATTACCTTGGGAGCAGCTGTTCTCTGATGCAGTTTCTGTGTGTGTGTGTTTTTTTCTTACATGAAGTTTTTACTTGCATCATTTATCCCCCTGCTCTATCTCCCTCTCTCCAGGATCTAATGGGGGGCTTTGCATCCTAGCTATATCACAGCTCTTGGCTAAGTGAATGTTTTCTCCCCTCCCAGTCTGAAGGCGCCATCCTTGTCCCTCAACCCTCATTTTGGTACCTCAGCGACCACTTCACAGGGTTGTTGTGACTATCAGGACCCTCTTCCCAGACCTCACTCAGATCGCAATGCTGTGAAAACCCTGTCTGCACTCGCCAGCTGGGCAGGGAGCTGGGCAGCGAGGGAAGCCTGGTCCCCCAGGCAGCTCACCAGGCCTGCAGGGCGCTCTAAGCCTGGACTGGCTGAGTTCCAAGTGACTCAGACCATTTTTGATTGGGAAAAATAAAAATTTTAAAATGGCTTCTGACCAAGTGGGGAGTGAACATCGGAGGAGGGGAGGAGGAATTAGCTACACCCAAGGTACATTTGCCAGCAGCACACCGAGGTGGGCTTAAGCACAGACCCGCCTTCACAGGGTCCTTGGCACACGGGCCGCAGGTTCTGGAGCAGACCTGCCCTGAAGTGTCAGCTCTGTGTCTGTTTAGCGGGGGGCTTAAGACAAACCCTCTGAGCTCAGTTTCCTCATCTTTAAAATGAGGTTGTGATAATCAGAATGCCTGGGTTCTTGTGTGGGTGCAGTGAAAATGTGCTCAGTACGTTTCTGTAGAAAACACCAAATATCTGTTATCTTTTATCATGGTGGTTGTTTTTAAAAGTACTATTATTAATAATTTCTAAGATTTTGGACAGATGCATAGTTAAAGGCCATGATGAGTAAGTGACATAGTGAATAAGAAAGGTGCTTTGTGAACTGCCTTTTAGGCCCAGATACTATTATTGGCACAAGTATATCTGTTGTTTTTTCTTTGGTAAAAACATGACTAAGCACAATTTTATGATGTTACATCTAAGTTTTTAGTTGTTTTTGTTTTTTTGTTTTGGGGGAGGTTTGTCAGTTAGGCCTTTGATTGGACACTTGCCCGGTGGCAGTGTGATGCACATTGTCAGATGCCTGGACAGTACCTGGCAGAGAGGAGTGTTTTAGTGAGTTGCTATTATTTTATTTATTTCTATTTTTACTTTTTTTTCCTTTAAAGATAGGGCCTTGTTATGTTCCCCAGACTGGGGTGCAGTGGTGTGATCATACATAGTTCACTGTAGCCTCTAACTTCTGGGTGAGCAATCTTCCTGTCTCAGCCTCCAAAGTAGCTAAGACTACAGATGCATGCCACCACCTGTGGTTGGCTAATTTTTAAGAATTTTTGTAGAGACAGGGTGGGGCAGGGGGAGGGGTGGTTCTCACTCTGTTGCCCAGGCTGGTCTTGAGCTCCTGGCCTGGAGTGATCCTCCCACCTGGCCTTCCAAAACATGGGAGGACAGGTTGCAATTATTTAAAATTATTATGGTAAACATCTAATACATAGTAGGAAGTGCTTACAGGTTCATTGACCGTAAATTGTGGGCAATACTTTGAATTGTTCTCTACTGTGGATCTGAGGAATTCTCATTTTTAATATAGCTAAGTAAACGTGATCAATTCAGAATTTGATGTAGAGAGCTACTATTGTCATCACAAGTATGTTAGAAATAGTTTCTTAATAATGACTGCTTGACCCTTTTGCTTCTTATCTCCATTCTGTATCATTTCCCTATCTCCTACCATCTTTCTGGAAATAAAATTGAACAGAATTAGACATTTTAAAAAGTGTAGATACTTTCAGGCTGAGGTTAAAAACTCTACTCCCTGGCAGCTTCTGGACTGAAGATGTATTTTATTCAGCACTCATAATGTTTTAAAACATTTCAGTTAGTGGCTGACTTCTAAAAATTGGTAGTACTTTTTTTTTTTTTGAGACAGAACCTCAAGCTGTCCTGGGTAGAGTGCAGTGGCATCACAGCTCACAGCAACCTCAAACTCCTGGGCTTACGCGATTCTCTTGCCTCAGCCTCACAAGTAGCTGGGACTACAGGCGCCTGCCACAATGCCCGGCTATTTTTTAAATTTTTTTTGGTTGTAGTTGTTATTGTTTGGCAGGCCTGGGCTAGATTTGAATCTGCCAGTGGTGTATGTGGCTGGTGCCTTAGCTGCTTGAGCCACAGGCGCCATGCCAAAAAAATTGGTAGATTTTATATCAAAATCCAGGTTTCCAGGTCTTCATGAAAAATCAAATCTCTGGCAGCACTGGGCCTATGTTTTTCTCAGCAGTGCTGAAGAGTGGAGGTTCCTCTCCAGCGAGGTTGCTTCTTCAGTCCACCCCAGCCTCTTTGTATCTTTCCATAGCCTGCTCAGCCCCATTACGTAGCTGAGTTTGTAATCCCTGCTAAACATAACGAGTGCCCCTTGGATACTGGGCTTCAGTTTTGAGTTGTTTTCACTAGCAACTTTGACCATAACTAGGAAGGATATTTTACTTGCTAGGTGATCATTCTTGTGATAACCCAAGTGACTGTTTTAGATGCAGCAGGGTCACCTTCTCTCCTTATAAGCAATTTTAAAAGAGTCTTCAAAAAGCCTTATACATCAACTTGAAAGATTAGCTAATGCAGGATATAAATTTTGATAGTCACTAAAAGAGGCTGCAAACAAGTGAATGGCTTTAAAACATTTAGTCTTTTTTATTAGCCTTCTCATTAAAGTAGTTGTAGTTTGGCAGAATCTTTGTTGAACTAGGCGAAGGGTTGAGAGTCTCAGTACTTGAGACTGCCATCTTCTACAGGCTTTCTTGGCTGGGCTCGGAAGGCCCAGCACTGAGACCCCGTGCAGAGGAAGACAGGACATTCAGCAGCCCATGGTGGTTGCTCTTTCAGGGTCCCTGAAAACACCCACGTTTTAAGAAATTATTATTATCCCGTGAGCTTTTAAAAACTTTTTAGTTTTTGTTGTTACGAAAGTAGTACACATTTGTTGATAAATTCAAACAACACTGAAGTGCGTAATGTAAACAAGAAAGTCTTCTGTGACCCCCTACCAACCATTCATCAAAGTTAACCACTTTTGAGTCTGTCACTTATACTCCTGGACTTTTGCATTGCTTGTGTTCCCCCATCCTTACCTACCCTTTGCTTTCCACCCCCTGATCCTTTGCCCCCTACCCTCCTACCCTTTGCCCTTCACCCCCTACCCTTCGCCCTCTACCCCCTACCCTTCACCCTCTACCCCCCTACCCTTTGCCCTCCACCCCCTACCTTTGCCCTCTACCCCCCCTACCCTTTGCCTCCACCCCTACCCATCTAGTTTCTCTTCTGTTTTATGAAGATGGACTCTCTGTGTGCCTGGTGCTGTGCAGCCCTCGTTTTACAGCTGTCAATTATTGTGGTTGCCTTTCCAAGTCAGTATGTGCAGATAAGTGTACCTTATTATTTTTAACAGCTGTACATCATTTGATGGATGTATTTTAAGTTTATTTAGTCATTCCTGTATTGTAGACACTCAGGTCTTTAGCCATTGTAGCTATTGCTGCTGTGGAAAGTTTCGTACATACCTGTGAACTTCTGCATGAGATTTTTCTTTGCTATAGATACCTAGAAATGGGACTTCTGAATTAGTATTGCCGAATTATCCTCCAAAAAAGGCGTACCTATTCATGCTTCTCCCAGGAGAGTCCCATTGTGGCTCTGATAATCTGGTTTTTGCTTAAAGACATGTAAGAAAAGTAAATTTTAAAAGCTCGTACATATGTCTTCAAAATGACATATAAAATCATTCAAAATATATACGGTATATTTAATTAAATGATTTTGTAAAAAATCTTGATTTTGGTGATATCATCTTGCAAGGGGTGACAAAAGTGTTCCTAAATATTATTAAAAATTATTAAATTATTAAAAAACATTAATGAATAAGGATATCATTTGTGCCAGATCCCTTTGGAAGAATCATAGCACCCCTTTCTGCAGCTGTCTCAGGGCTGGCTTATCTTCCCCACCAAAAGCTAAGCCCTCGATACCGAGGCTGGGTGAGCATTTAAAGGGGGTGCCAGGCCCTGGGCCCAGGAGACCTGAGGAGGGGGAGGATGGCAAGTGACTTCTGTGAGGCTGAGACAAAGATTTTGCCTACAATACACCATGGGAATTTCCTATAATGAGCTATGGGGTGAGGAAAGGAAAGAGAAGTAACATTCCCAGACTTCCTATGGTCACTTTTGTTCACAGCTTTCTCCTACGAGTGTTAACATTTAGGCTCATGTTCTCAAAGGTTTCCTTAGCATTTGGGAAGCATCTGCAAATTTTCTCAGCCAGAGGCCCTAACTGATTACAGGGGTTTGAGAACTCTCGGTCTGACTCCGGACTTATCTCCTTCTCCTTAGAAAGGACAGGCCTGAGAGAGAGTTCTATGACTTAAAATTTTGAATTCCACCTTCTTCAGAGGCCTCCTGTCTGGCTAAGCTGGTGTGTGGCTTTTACTGCACTAACCTCACTGATGAGGCTGCAGTCAATTTGATGCCCAGACCATTTATCCTCCGAGGATGCCCTCAGCTACATTAGACCCATTAGGCAGTCTGGCCTGGTGGAAAGGGGATTTGGGACAGATAAACCTGGGTTCAAATTCTGGCATTATTACTTTTACCAGCAGTGAGACCCCTTGGCTGGTGACCTCACCTCTCTGAAGTTTAGTGTCCACTTTTAAAATAGGGATAGCACATTTTGAGGAATACATAACTTAATATCTGAAAGGTGCCTTTTGTATTCAACACTGAACAAACACTCTATAAATGTGAATCCTCTCTCATCCACCTGCTGTATAGAAAAAGTTCTCCTCTGGGATGCTCCAAGCTCTGGCGGCTATTAGCTAAGGATCCTGGGCAAGAGAAAGGGTACCCAGAGATGAATCATACATAATGTGTATTCTCAGAAGCCCACTGTTTGGTTAGAGGAGCGCAATAAGCAAGCACTGTGTCCCCAAATAGGAATTGATTAATAGAGGAAAGATTAATTAACCATCCAGGTGGAGTAGAGTGGAAAAGGTCATCAACTAAGTGGGGGTTTTGAAGGTTGAATAGGAGTTTGACAGGGAAGATAAGTACATACATAATTAGTAGAGAGCTCTATCCATGAGAGATAAAGTTACATTGTTTTTTTTAATGTATATGTGTTAATGTCTTTGGACTCCTGCCAATACACTGTATATTAAAATTCAGCTCCTCTCTTTTTCTCTTTTCTCTTACTGTCTCTTCCTTCTTCCTCCCTGCCTTAAAACACTCAGCCACCGAAAATATCTTAAAGAATTTCTTTATGCTTTAGTAAGTCCTCAGGGGGTGTTTTTTCATCCTACTAAGATTTTACAAGAGCTTTAGTGTGGCTCCTTTTTTTTTCATTTCTCTTTCTACAGTAGGCCTAAGTTTTTTTTGGCTTGCTTAGGAACAGACAAACTACCAACTATTTGATGTTTACTGCATGATTCCTGTGTACTAGGCACATGTGCCATCCTACTTGGTCCCCAGAACATCAGAACAGCTTTGTGAAACAGGCTGTTCATTCTTTTCCATGGATGAAGAAACTGAGGCTCTTTGAGAAGTTAATATACTGAATACAAGAAGTGAATGGGAGAGCCGTAGTTTACCTCCAGTGTTCTTTTTTGTCTCTGCTGCCTTGCTGAGGGTGGACAGCAAACATTTCTCTGAACGCATGAGAGAGCTGCCTACCACACCCTGGCAGTTTGATTTGTGCTGCTGGTTTTATCACACACTCGATGCAAGACAGCTGGTCCATCCCCTTCCTACCTATCAGGCCCCAGAATCATGCAGCAGTAAGAACTAACAAAAAAATATAATTTCCCTTTCCTCTCAACTTTTATTTCTAAGGTGCTTGTAAGCAGGTAGTTTAGACCAGTGTTTTAACATTTTTCGTCTCATGGCACACTTGAACCTATAGTTAAACTTCTGCAGCACACTTTAATTATGTTGATCAAAAAAGAGTAAAAGAAAGAGAGAATATACTTAACCGTGCTTTGAACTTCTCTTGAAAGTAATTTAATTAACGATCTTTAAAAATGTTCGCATCACACTGGTTGAAAATCACTGGGTCAGACTGTTACGTTTGTGCCTTTGCTTTGTCTCCATCCTTAAAGGATACGTGAGAGAGTTCAGACAGTCTCCAAGAGCCCAGCCTGGGAGCAGGAATCTCAAACTCCAGCCTTAGTTCTGCTGGTAACTCCTGAGCCACCATCAGTAAAGGGCATCTCTTCTCCAGAGTGGTGTGTCTCAGTGCAACGTGGAACTCGATGGCCCTAAGGATCCTGCCCACTCTTTGACCCTGTATCAGGAGTGAGGCTCTGGGGTGTCCTGGTTTCTGTACTTCCCAGCTCTGTGACCTTGGGCAAATCATCTGACCTCCCTGGTACTCATCCTTGTCTGTGAGGAAAGGAATAGGACCTGCTTCCCAGGATCACTCTTAGGATTAAATGAGAAGGACTGTTGGCTTCCTTGCCTTGCTCTCTGACTCCTGAGTATATTGGTTTGTGACTAACAGGTTTCTGCAGTCTAAACCAGAAACACCTTCATTAGGCACAGTTTTCGTTACACCTTGCTACACCCTGTAATACTCAACTTGTAGGTTTCTTGGAGCTCTTTTTTAAGAAACTCCTCAAGGAAAGATACCATTCTACCCCATTGAGCTTTATTAGTACTTCAGTGACAGTGTCTTATTTTTCACCTTTTTTCTTCTTGCAGACAGCAGCTGCAGTGTGAGTCACTTTGCATGTATGTAAGTTCTTTTTCGCCTCTTTGCAGAGAGGAAGGCTTCATTCATTTAGCAAATGTTCGCATGCCCAGCCTTATGTTAGGTGATAGGGATGCAGAGAGGAATATAGGGAGGAAGGGGGCAGATAGATAAGGTGACGTGTGCATTTGTATCATAACTGAAGTCTGTAATGGAGCACAGTGGGGAAGGGAGTTAGGGAGGGCCTCAGAGAGAAGAGGCCACTTGTGAAAAGTCTGAAAAGACTAGTAGGAGCCTACCAGCAGTAGAAGTCCCAGAGGGGCCCAGCTCCAGGGAGCCACAGGGCAGAGGCTGGGCCCCCGCTAAGAGGTAGTGCTGGACCCCTGGAGTGGGAGCCAAGAGGTGGAGGATCTTCTTCCTGAGCTCCCACCTCATGTATGCTCTGCCCACTCAAAAGCCTCACACTGAGTGTAACAGGCTTCCAGGCTTAGCATAACTCAGCAGAAGTCCTGATGTTCTTAAGAAGAAGCAAACAAAAAGCCAACCTTGCCCTTCCCAGTCTTGTACATGTCATGAGGTGTCCTTGTTTGCCTGGTTACCCAGGCCTGAAATGCAGGCGTTGCCTCTGACCCTGCTCTTCCCCCCGTGCCATCTGTTTGCAATTCTTTTTTAAAAATTTGTGTTTTTTAATTGTACACATTTATGAGGTCCATGGTGATGTTTCCATGCGTACAATGTAGAGTGATCAGGTCAGGGCAACCGGCATGTCCCGCGTCTGAGACACTGCAGCAATGGACAGCTCTTCCCTCAGAGTCAGTGCTCTCTGCCCTTCCCTAAACCCTTGCCATCCTTCAGCGGGCCTCCCTGCTTCCACCCCACCACACTGCTACCTGCTTTTCAAGTGGTCAGGCAAAGCATTCTTTCAAAAAGTAACTATGTTCATGTCCCTCCTGCTCCTCTGCTCCAAACGGCTTTCTAAACATCTCGCCACTGCTGCCAGCTTCTCCTCCTTCTCCAGCCTCAGCCCCAGCACTCTCCGCTTTGCTCACTCTGTTGCAGACACTGTGTTCCCTTGCCTCTCCTCTTTCTTGCTTTATGCCCTATGCATGCCATTCGGTCAGCACCGCTTTTCCCCCACACCTTCACCTGAGGCCCCTTCTCCATCTGGACTCTGATTAAGGGTTCGCTTACCCATCTAAAGAAAGCACCTTTCTGTCCCCTGTTCTTCCTAGCCATTCACCCTGTCCCGGCTTCTTTGTAGCACTCATCACTACCTGGCTTCATATGATTTATTTGTCTTCTCGATCACGGTTTGTCTTCTTGATCACAGTTTGCCTTACCCACTAGAATACAGTCCATGAGGATGGGACTTTGTCTTGTCTACTGCATTCAACACTCTAGGGCCTAAAGCAGAGCCTGGCACACAGTAGGCGATCATGAGACGGTAGACGGGTGAGTGGATGAGCGAATGTGTTGGTGCGTGCCTGCCTGCAAGCTATGGCGTCGGAGTTTATTGCATAGGCAGTGCAGATCTAGTAGACGTCTTTCAGGAGGTGAGTGACGTGGTCAGCACTTTTATTTTAGAAAGCCAGCTGGTGGCAGTGTGGGGGCTGGACCGTAGGAGGGAGGCAGCAGAGCTACTTTAGAGGCTGTTAAAATGGTCCAGGAAATTGATGCTGAGTCTTGTGCTGGAGCCAGGGGGGATGAAGAAGGGGGACGGATGACAGGACCCAAAGACCTTTGAATCTCTTTGATTTCTGTCAGGACAATTTAGTCTAGTGATTCCTTTATAAACAAACCTGGAGGGGAAGAGCTGGTCTGGGGAGAGGCCAGGGACATATCTCTCCCTGAGCAAATGTTAACCCCAGGATGCATGTTCTCTGAGCGGTGGTTGTTCAACCAAGGTGGTGGTATCAGCGACTGTGCTGCTGATTTCACAGAGACAGGCTCTTTGATTTTTTACACTTCACAAGCCATACTAAGACACGGGTTCTTTCTTGCTGTGGGAGCACATCTCCATATTTGACTCCCAGAGCAGCCTTGCTCTAACAAATTCTGCTTTAAAAAGAAAAAAGAGAGAATGCCCAGGCTCTGCCCAAGTTCTGGGCAGGATTTCTGATAACCAGGATTTTGGCATCTCCCTTACTACAAACATGCACAGGAGCCCTTGCCTTTCCTCCAGACTTGGGGAGTTGCACCCACAGTGGGCACACTTTCCTGGCCAGTCACAGCCGTGCTGTCTGCTGCTGCCTTTTGAGGACTTTCTTTTTGGACTGGAATTATTCTTTCAAAAATTTTACTCTCCCTGAGTTTGACGAAAAGCCTTTCTCATTTCTTAGTAAACACGTTCTTACCCATCTTGCTGAGGTGTCTCCCCTTGTCCCTTGGTCCAGAGTTCCAGCCCTGCTTGTGCCCACCTGTGTGGCTGGACGCTCACCTCGCCCCTCTCCTCTCTTTCCAGGGTCCCAATTTCATGGGAGCGCTTCCTGAGTGCCGGGCACTGTGTTAAGAAGTTTGTATTCATCGGATCTAATCCTTTCCACCTGGGAGTGGGATTATGATCTTTTTTTTTTTTTTTTCTCTTAACAGATGAGGAGGCTGAGCCAGTGCAGTAAGAGCTTAGTAGTTAAGAGTATGGGCTCAGAGCCCGACAGACCCAGACTGAATCACAGCTGTCTGTAGACCTTGGGTGGGCATTCAACTTAATCAATTTAACCAGTTCCTAGAGTTGCTGTAAAAATTAGCTGAAATAACATATGTTATTTCCCAAGTGCATAAGCACTTGCTTACTATGTGCTAGACATTTTGCTGTCAGTAAATAACAGCTCATTGTAGATACTGTTGTCGTTCATGTCATCCTCCTCCTCATCACCACCATTATCATTACCATCCCAAGGCCACACAGCTTGTGTGTAGGGAGGGCCCTGCCTGGCTTCAGAGCCTGTGTTCTTTCTCCTGCCCCACAGGGTTGCTCCCAAGTTCATCTTGTCAAAGACTTTCCAGTCCCTGGGTCTGCTCTCTTGGTCTTTCCTGGTATGCCATTTGTCCCTATCAGGGCAGTGAGCTCAAGCTAAGGCTCAGTGGTTTCTCAGTCCCATTTAACTTATGACCTCTTTTCAGCCATTGACCAGTTCTTAGTGGCTGGATTGTCCTGGCAAGAGCTGTGAGGGTTTTTCTTGATTGTTGACATCATGTTGTTTATCATGAAAGGTCCCCCTCCATAGCTATTCGTGTCAGCAGGATTGTCTAAGTGTTACGGAAGTGGTAGGAGAAAAGGTTGGTGGACATTCCTAGTCTTTTGGAGTTTCACTTTGTGAGTCTGGTGAAGTTTACACACCCTCTCTCCAAACAAATGTACTTGACTGATACAAGCCTAGCATTTTCCATAAGACATCACTCCTGATGCCCATCCAGGGATGCCGGTTGACAGTCTCTGACCCAGAAGGTTAAGTTACATATTCTTTTGTTACCATACCATGCCTCATTTATAGCCATGGAGCGTTTAACATTTCTGCAGAATGTTTGTATTTGAGATTTGGTGGGCTTCCTGGCAACATTTGTAATTATGTGTTTCATTTATACTGTTCGCCATTTGCATTTATTTCCTATATTTGAGAAGTGTATTCACCTTGGAACTGGCTTGGCCATTTTGGTGGATGTACTTGCTGACTCACACATCAACCCAGACCACAGCCTGCATCTAGCAAACAAGACGGGAGAGAAACTTTGGCCCCAAACATCAGACTAATAGGAATTTTATTGTGATATATAGATTATAAAGGGAGATAAACTTAGCTTTGGCAGAGTTTAATGTTCTTAATTCAGGTAAATGTAAATCTCTGCTTTTCAATTTAAATATTTTTTGAAATTTCAGTCTTAAAATGTATGCTTTTTTGAGATTGGGAAAGGCGGATTCCACGCATCCTAAGTCCCCAGCCTCAAACTTGCTTGAGGCATCTCCTTGGAAGCTGTCCAATGAACTGTACAAGGAGCCAGCTGTTTCTAACAGTGGCAGGAATGATGATTGTTATTGCCGATGGCCACTCCATGCCCTGCCTGACTTTTGAGGCCCCACGTAAGAAGGGAAAAGAAATTTTCTCTAAAAAAGGCCCCGTACTCCTTCCTCCTGTTGTAGCTCTGGTGTCAGTGCCCTCCGTTGATGGAAATGGGACTTGGATTTTGGGTACAGGAACTGAATCCATCATGTGTTAGATCATTTGATATGAAACTTATTCTGATGAGCAGTTTTTCCTCCAAAGTTTTTATTTGTTCTGCTTAAAATAGTGGATAATAGATAATTATCACAAAGCCAGGATTAGAACTCTTCATGAGTGGCTTTGAATTCCAGCTCCTTCACTTATAGTAGATATGCAGCCCTGGGCAAAAAAGCACCTCTCTGAGCCTTGATTTTCACCTTGTATAGGAGATCTCATATTTTCATCTCATGATATTGCTGTGGGGATTGAGGGAAATTGGTGTACAGAATGCTCTTCTGGGGGTCAGCCATGCTTGTGTTTTTTCAGTGAATATGTATTGAGCACCCGAGCAGTCAGTGTTTAGTTGCTCTGGAAACTGTAAAGAATAAGACAGAAGGGGGTGTCTGTTCTCCTGATGCCTACATTCCAATCAGAGGAGATACAAGTACACGAGTTCATCTCAACCATTAAGGAATGAGTTCTGGCGAGAGTGTGACAGTCATAACAAGGGCCCCTTTTTGTTCATTAGCCAGAAGAACCTTTGTGAACAGTCTCAATGCTTTGGGACCCCAGGTCCCATATTCTTCAGGACTCCAGCTCAGTATATAGGTCCTGATTTTGAGTTTGGAAAATCTGAGCACAGAGGACTTACCAGTTCCCTTGTTCACCACTGGCTTCCCGTTCAGAGTGTAAGTTCCTAGGGTGGGAAGCGTGTCACAGGACCTTTTGCCGGCCTCAGGGCTGGTATGGACAGTGCTTCTCTTGGCGTACTCACCCAGCTGAGCCCACACTGAAAGAAAAGCCTGGTACTGGGAGGGAGAGTGATTAGTTTCTAAGCAGAGCCCATTTTGCACCAGTGTTGCTTTGAGCATTCCAGTTTCTAAGGAGCTTGAAATAATTTCTGTCAGTGAGAATGTGGTACTCTGTAATCTCCTGATTGTCAGCATGCAGTTCTTTAAGGCCTTGTTGAAGCCGCACAGAAGCCGGGTGGCTGGGGCTGTCTCAACTCATGCGCTGGCATCTGAACTGCAGAGCGGTGAGCCCAACACCTGACATCCACCATATTGCCCCTCTCAGGGTGTGATATGGATTTTTAAATGACCATTTCAGCCTGCTGCCTTGGGCAATGGTGACCTGAAAGGATGAGGAAGCCAGTGAACAGAACAGCAGGCTGCGTCTGACTCACCTATCCTGCTGATAGCTGACCTACTTTTAATTGACCTTGATTTGCACGGCACAGTTAAAGAGGCTGTTGTGAGTGCACTTCTGCTACCCGATTTAAGCCCAGGAAGGATCCACACATACGACTTAAGCAGATGGGCAGATGGACGGGTGGTTAGTTTTTCCCTTACCTCTGAATTGTGATTCTATCGTAAGAAGAGGGCTTAATTTCAAGAACATGGAACAATTATTTGAGACTAGATACAGTGCCAAAGCAGCAGGCCCTGATTCCTCACTACAGGGCAGCATAATCAGGAAATGGCCTAGATGGCCGCCTTTCAAGTAGGTCCTCGCAGTAGCTTGGCAACAGGCACAGGGTCATAATTGGAAGAATTTGGCTCTGAGTGTCTGTGGGTGTTTACAGTGCACTATAGGGCAGGGCTTCTCTTATTTATAGAATATTTTGAGCAACAAGCAGCAGAAGGCTGAAAAGCCACTAAATCTCAACTTATTTTTAACAAATTCCATTTTTCTCTTCATCCCAGAAGGAGAACTGAGTTATTAAAAAAACAGTAAAAAAATACAGCATTGCAGAGCATGCCATATCTAATTATGGGGTTGCCAACATCGGCCTGCAGCCACATTTTAAGGGCTTTGTAAATCAACCATCCATTCAATCTGTGAACTTATATGACTCCTGTTCCTCATTTAGATGTAGAACGAAATTATTGGCAAGTGAGGGCTGATCAGAAAAAGTTCTTTCCTGTCTAAATTAGGAGATGGGAGATATAAATATAGAATAGTGTACTTATGTTCTCAAAGGGAGATAAAATCATTCTTCATTGTCCATTATACTTAGCTGCACAAACATACATCCCATAGCACTAAATATCCACTTTAGGGTTTTCACTCACTGCAGCGGCGTAACTGAGCCACTCAAAGGAGCAGTATTGTGATATCTTGCTGAGCCTAACCCTGCGTGATTATTACCCACACAGCCATGAAAAAACATGAATCCAGTGCTTTTCTGCCTGTGTTTTTGCAACATATTAGAGCTGAATGGGGCCTCAGAGACACTGTAGTGTAACTACATCTCTTTATAGGTGAGGAAGATGAGCTCCGGAGAGGAGAGTAACCTGCCCCGGGGGCCCGCAGCAAGTCATGGCAGAGGGGGATTGGGGCCATAGTCTCTGTGTTTTCCTGAAAATGCCTTGCTGTACTAAGCTCAGGAACCAGTGTGTTAAACAGATCTGATTTCTACCCTTTAGGAGTTTGCACTCTCAGAAGACACTAAGACGGCTGAATCATGACCATATGCATAAGTAGACCAAGTTATATGTGTACATCAAGCAGATTAGCTTGAATGTGGAGATAATGAGAGTGGGGAATTTTGGAATTGGTCTATTTGGAGAGCAAGGCAAAGGTAAAGACAGTTGCTCTCTGACCCACTTGGGAAAAGCTTTAGTTTTCTGATGACGAAACGTGCAGCACATTTGCTGCGTGTTGTGGGGAGGGAAGGTATGGTGCAGTAGTGGAGGAGGGGCAGGGAAGGTAAACATTACAAATTTGGAGGAGGCTTGGGAATGGATTGTTGAGGAATACCAAAGGGAGTGAAGGACTGGGGGACAGGCCAGGGACAGTTCCATGGAATGCCTTGCCCTTGATGGGATAGCAAGTGGGTGGCATGAGTGCTGTGTTCCCAATTCTGAGCTCACCTCTGGCAAAAAGAGTATCAGCTGATCTTAGTGATCTCTCTTCTGGCCCTCTGCATCCTTTGTGCAGCATTCTGGCTGCTGTTATCAGTGGACTAGAGCCAGCGCGTGAGTGGAGCCCTGGTCTACTGGGCACAGTGCCTGGGGCAGAGTGGGGATTCATTTTCTTTCTGAAGCTGGGAGGGACAGAGGGGCCTCAAGAAACCTTTACCAGGGAGGATGGAGTGTGAAAGCATCTAGGTATGTCACCTGGTGGTGATGCAGGAGGCCAGTGGTTTTAGAGGATGTAAGTAGGCCAAGTCAGTGGGCTTAGTGGGATCTGGACCTAGATTAAGGCTGTAGCAGTCAGCATGGAGAGGAACAGGTGGGAGAGAAGTGATCACAGGGCAAAAAGAAGCAGTGGGGTTTTGATGACAGACAGACCACCAACGAGGGAGTGTGGCAGACAGTTACATGCTAAGATGTGAATTGCCTGCTGCAGAGGAGGTCAGAGGTAGGGAGGGTGGAGTCAGAGCTGTGAGTAGATCCCGCATCTTGGATCCAAAGCTGGAGCCTTTGGATGATTGAATACATTCCCTCTGAGAAGAGATGGTCTGCGTTCCTGCCCAGAGAGTTCCTAGCCAGCCTGGACAGTGGGCTTAAACATGTTGCCAGATGTTGCCAAAGAGCAAACAAATATGTACTGAGAATACCAGTGTCATCGCTATACATTTTTCTTCTTGATTTTTTTTGTACCTATAGTCACTTAACTACTTTCCAGTTCTCAGAGTTGAAAATATGTAAATTAACAGTAGCAAGTACCCAGGGAACACTTAGAAAATAGTTCATGAGCTTTAGTTGGGGAATTTTATATTTTTTCTTGGATTTGTATTGTAGTTTTACTATAATCTAGTAATGTTTTTCTTCTGTTGGTAAAATAGTTTCTAGTTTTAAAGCTATGTTTAGTTTTTATAGTTTATAAAAATAATGCTCTTTCACGATGGAGGATGCTGCACCTCTGAACCAACTTTCAGATTTTCCTCTTTCTCACTTCTGGCCATTTCACTCTGTGTCAGTGACTTTTCCAGGTGAAGGATTGTATTGGTGGGGTGGTGGTAAAGACTGATGTATCCTTGGCCTGGGAGAACATTAGGAAATTGCCTGTAAACTGGAACGACCCCTGACTTCCTGTCCCAGTCTCAGCCTAGGGAGTTGACAGACCTGATCATGCCGTACGGTTTGACCCTAGATAATATTGACATTGGTGATTGATACTGTCTTTAAATCCTCCAAAGTAAGAAAATGTTGATAGCTTGTTGGCATAGCCCTGTCATTTTACACATTCTCTGAATTGTTGTCTGGTACCCAATGGGTGTTCAAGAAACAGTTTTGGTTTCTTGAACCATTGCTGGTCATTGCTGTCACCACTGTTACCACCAAATGTTGTTCCGAAGACATTATGCAAAAGTCCTAAAGGCATGTATGTTAAAACTGGTCCAAAGTCCATCCTCTCTCCTTTAGGCTGATCAGCCACACCTTGGCTATCAGCACCCATTTGGTCATTATCAAAATGATAGACTGATCCACTGAGCAGGGACCTCAGGGGTCACTTCCTCTGGCCACCCTCTGGGGCAGGAGAATCTGATCTGCATGGTTCATACTAGGCAGGCCCCACACCCCTCTCAGGGCACCGACACACCAGGCATCCGGCTTCTCCTTCTGAACCTCTGTGGTTCTTAGAAAAGCCTTTATTCTGACCCCACATCTCCCTCTTGGCAGTGTTTCTTCAATGACCTAGTTCTGTCTTTTGTGGCAACACAGAACAAAGGTCTGTAGGCATGGCGTGATTCCACTTTAGAGGTTTGAAAACAGTGCTCATGGGCCACGTCCTGTCCCTTTTCTACCCCTCTGCCTTCCTCCACAGCATTTGTGTTCTCTAGGGTCTTCAGCTGTTCTTTATATGGCATGGCAGTCAGTATTAATAACAATAGGTGCCATGTGCCAGGCACTGCTCAGAGCTCTGTACATGCCTCATTCACTATCCACAGCCACCCTGGGAGGTGAAGTCTGTCCTCATCTTCCTTTTGCCAATGAGGAAACTAAGGAATAGGGGTCAGATCTTGTCCAGGACTGTGTCAGTAAGCAGCAGAGCAGAGATTTGGGCCCAGGCAGTGTGACTCCCTAGCTGTGCTCTTAGCTCTGGTGCTAGAATACCTCCCAATCTTTTCTGCACAGTGCTAAAAATAAGTGCATGGTACAGTTGGGCTGGCCCTGATCTAACTTATTTATTTTGCAAGAAATCATTTGACAGGAGACTGAACCATTCTCTAAAACCTTTTGAGAGTTGAGTTGAACCATTCTCTAAAACCTCTTCAGTTTGTTTTGATAGAATAGACTACAGGCTGGAGGCTTCTGCCCTGTCCCCAGCCGGTCAGTTCGTCCTAGGTCTGCCAACTGCCCCAGTGTTCGTGAAGTAGAGGGTTTAGATTAAATTGGTGAATAGGGGCTCTTCATGTTGCTTTCTTTTCCTGAATGTGATGTCTGAGACATTAGGTTTCTTGTTTAAAGTGCTTAGTCATGGTTTTAGGGCTAGAAAGCAGAGGGAAAGAGGTGCCTAAGAATTGCAAAACTGGATCACGTCTTCAAGTACCTAATCCAGTATTCTCACAGAGTAAGAGCATGTATCCCACCCACTGTTTCCTAGACATTTAAGCTGCAAAGTGAGGGACCTGATTCCTAAAGTGTGGTCCCAGAGGCCTGGAGGGGGAGCAGCTTGAAGCAGTAGAGAAAGCACTGGATAAAACCTGGTCTGTTATTATCAGAAATGTGCCAAGAGCAGCAACCTCAATTTCCTAAAATGTAGTGTCTTTATCTGAAAAGTACTAACCCACCCATAAGACTGATAGGATTAATGGGATTCTGCAAGGGCATAACAAAAAGCCTCTGGCACAATTGTTGGATATCAAGGAGCTACCGCTGTCTTAAAACATCAATGTTTCAGGTAGCTGCCTGGGTCCTCAGCCCTCAGAGTGCTCTTGGTTGAAAAATGACAAGACACCCCAAAGTAAGGCAAATGTGAAACAAAGTTTATTGAGGAAGAGGAGGGTAGGTTTACAGAGTAAGAAAGTTTACCAAGCAAGGTAATGTTCTCCATAGACAGTGAATGGGCCTCAATTGCCTGGGCAAGTGGGCAAGTAGGCAAAGAGGCATGAGTTGTGGCCATTGATTTTCTTTTATACTGTCTGGATTGGGCCTCCCTCATGGTTCAGAGTTCACCTTGGAACCAGTCTTACTGTGCATGTGGACTTGCCATGGGCTTCTCTGAGAATCTATTGTGGGGTGTGGATGGCAGATTTAAGCTAGTGACATGATAATCAGCCTTAAAGCTGTTCTAGGTCACCTTCAAGATTCTGTTGTACCTATTGTTAGGCTAGAGCAGTGAGTGGTTCTCAACCTTCCTAATGCCGCAACCCTTTAATATAGTTCTTGTGGGTTGCTACCCACAGGTTGAGAAATGCTGAGCTAGAGAGTCTTCTACATCCTTTTGCAGTTGGCATGCTAAGTTCTAATTGGTAGGGTGATCCCCTGCCTAGGTGTGAGCAATTACTTGGGACAAAATTAAGGTGGGCCTCTCAAAGATGGCAGCCTGGGGATTCTGCCTTTGTCCTTCTTACCCAGGAGAGCCATTCCTAACTAGCTACCAAACATGGTGTTTAGAAGTGAATAAGTAGAAATATTAGAATAATATTTCCTTTTTCTTCTACTGTCGGTTCATCTCTTTTTCTAGTCTTGCCTGCTGTTGATTTTCTGTACAGATTTGAGTAAATAGCTTACTCTCTTTATCTCTGTGTGTGTGTGTAGAAGAAAGAGGATTGAATCATGGTGCTGGTTCTGACTGGGCACATAGCGCCTCCTGTAGGACATCTTGGAATTGCATGTGAGTGTTTGGCTGTCTCACCCAGACAAGACTTTTATGGGAGGATGGGGGTGGGGGAAGACAAGGGTGCTAGATGTAACGCTTGAGGGGACAGAGGATTGTTTAGCGTCACCATCACACAGCTTCCTAACGTTCAGTGGGCATTCATGTAGGCAAAATCCTGTTTATGAGAGCTTGGAATCTGGCTCCATTTACATATAAACAAAGCTAATTTTTGCATGTTTTTAATATATATGGAATTTACCAGGACTACAGCTGCCAAGTATATAGGATTTATTTATTTATTATGAATAGGCACAAATACCTCATATGTCTTTCATGATGTCTTCTGGTGTGACTGTGCCCAACATTTACATACTGATTTGCATATTATCCTATTTACCTAATTTTATTTCCGTTCCTCTTTGTATTACAGTTAGAGCATTATACTGATTATTTTTGAAATTATAAGTATTTGGTAGATTATATTATTTATTTATTTATTTTTATTGTTGGGGATTCATTGAGGGTACAAGAAACCAGGTTACACTGATTGCATTTGTTAGGTAAAGTCCCTCTTACCATCGTGTTTTGCCCACACCTTTTGGGGGCAAAACAGGATTATATTATTTACAAATACAAGGTGGCCATAAAGTTCGTGTGCAATTTAAAATACTGAGGTTGACTATTTTAAATCGCACACGAACTTTATGGCCACCCTGTATACTGATTATTTTGGAAATTGTGTGGCAGATTATATTATTTACATATCTCATTTCAAGAGACTAAAAGGCATGTTAAAAGTATTTGTATTGCATCTCTCCATGTACAGCAGGGGGAGTGTGTTTGTGCGTGTGTCCACAAGAACAGAAAAAGCCTTAGGGCAGACTTTAAATAAAAAGAAATGATTTCATCTCTCTTAGAAGTGTTCTTTACATAAGAAAATGTACAAATAGAAATGTGAATTTTTAAAAAATTATTATGGATATGTAATAGTTATATATCTTTAGAGGGTGCAGGTGATATTTTCGGTGTACGAGGTGAGTTAAACCAAATCAGGGTAATTGGGGAGTCATCATTTCTTTGCATTAGGAGCATTCCAGTTCCAGTCTTTTGGTCATTAGTAAGTGTACCCTAACTTATTGTTGATTATAGTCACTTTGATGTGCTATCAGATATTGTTCATCCTATTTAACTATATTTTTATACCATTAAAAATCCCCACTTTATTCCACCCTCCCTGTGGTAACCATCATTTTACTCTCTGTCCCCATGAGATCAATTGTTTTTAATATTTACCTCCCACATATAAGTGAGAATGTGCAAGATTTATCTTTCTGTGGTTGGCTTATTTTACCTAGATTAACCTTCTCTAGTTCCATCCATGTTGTTGCAAATGGCAGGATGTCATTCTTCTTGTGACTATATACTATTCCATTGTGTATATGTACCACAATTTCTTTATCCAGTCATTCATTGATGGAGAGTCAGGTTGATCCAAATCTTGGCTATTGTGCTGCAGTGAACATGGGAGGGCAGATATCTTTTTGCTACACTGAATTCTCTTCTTTTGGATATATGCCTAGCAGTGGGATTGCTGGGTCCTATGGTAGTTCTGTTTTTAGCTTTTTGAGGAACTCCATACTATTCTCCACATTGGTTGTACTAATTCATATTCCCACGTATGGGGGTGTCCTTCCTCCACATCCTCACCAGCATTTGTTATTGCCTGTCTTTTTGATAAAAGCCATTTTAACTGGGCGAAGATATCTCATTATGCTTTTGATTTGCATTTCTCTGATGACTAATGATGTTGAGTCTTTTTTCATATACCTGCTGGCCATTCGTAGTCATCTTCTTTTGAGAAATACCTACTCAGATCCTCTGCCCATTTTTTAATTGGATTATTTGAATTTTTCCTTTTCGTATATATTCTAGTCATTAATTCCTTGTCAGATGAGTAGTTTGCAAATATTTTCTCCCATTCTGTGGGTTGTCTCCTCACTTTGTTGATGTTTCCTTGCTGCGCAGAAGCTTTTTAGCCTGATGTGATCTCATTTGTCCATTTTGCTTTGGCCCCTGCCAAAAACTGAAAAAGAAAAAAAGAAAGTTGAGAAATTATAATAAGCAATCTTTTGGCAGTTGGAGACAGTAGTCTTAATATTTTGGTAAATTTTCTCTTGTCTTTTTTCAGTAGATATGTAATGAGATTGGGAAATATTGTACATGTATATATAATTTTGTATTCTTTTTCACTTAACAGTTTTGTAAGTGTATTTCCCATGTTATATATTCTTAAGTATAACTTGAATGATTATATAGTATTTTTTCTTAAACATACCCATAATTTATTTAACCAGTCCTCTGTGGGGGAACATTTAGGTGTTTATTATTAACCCTTCTTCTAACATTATAAAAACCCTCTACATTCCTTGGTATACATATAAAGGGTGCTGGAAAATGTTATCTTGTGTATTGTATCTTGTATCTCTTGTAATTGCAGAAGTTAAATGAGACTCAAGTATTATAATTTTAATATAGATTCTTTTCCTTAAAGTGTGATACTTTTTTTGTTACTCTCTGTGTGTGTATATATATATGAAATATATGTGTATATATAAAATATATTATTTACATATGAAATATATATGTATATAAAGTGAATGCTATATAACAGATGATGTTCTTAAAGATAAAATTTAACTTAGACAAGAAATTGCTTTGTCAAAATGTATGTCAGTTAATGCTCTCTTACACACAGTGTATTGATCTGCTCATTTACCAAATCTAAACTAAAATACTGATACTATCTTTAAAATATAATTTTGGCTAAATATGAGCAGTGAAAATAGCATCTTACTATCACATTTTGATTATTTTGAGGTTAAACACGATTTCATATATTTATTTGCTCTTCCTCTTTTGTGATTTCCTATTCATAGACTTTGCTTATTTTTTCCAGTGGGATATTTGCCTTTTGATTGATTTGTAGGAAGTTTTGTTTGGGGCTTTGTCTTGTTTTGTTTTGACTCAGAAAGGATGGTATTCCTTCACTAGTCACTAGAAATTTGGAGTCAAAAAGACCTGGGTTTGAATCCCAGCTTTCCCCCTTCTGAGCTCAGAGATTTCAGGCAGTTTATCTGACTGCTCTCCGAATTAATTAGTTCTTCTTTGAGAACCAAGTGAAACAACCCTAAGTGAACAAAATAAAAACCTGCTGTATGGTTTCTGCCACTCTGGTGTGTGTCATTTTTGTTGTGATTCCTGCACTGAATATTTTCTTAGAAAATTATCTTGAGCTGTACAACTTAAATGTTTGTTCAGAACCTTCAGCATGTAATGTTTGCTTGTTGTAACCAAAGCTCAAAGAAATGAAACTGAAATTACTGAAGTTGTGTTTTTTTTTCCTTATTCCTCATGTAGGAAAGAGATAAATGAAGGAAAACAAGCCGATTCCGTTTTAGTTAAGAGGAACTTTGGGGTGATTCCTGGGTCAGGATGCATTTAGACCAATATTTTAGATCTAGAACAGGGACTCTGAGACTCATCATAGATTAAATCACCTTCCTCAAACTGTGCTTGCCAGGCAAGTGGACAAGTATGTTTTAAAAAGATTTTTAGTCATTTAGAGTTGAAACAGAAAGGATCATCTGGAAATCTTTACTTAATCCGTTAAAACAGGTCTGCTACCAGTGTTCTGGTGAATTCGCATCCTTGTTAACAGTTTTTGGCGTCCTTGCACCGTGCATGGAGGAGAGATGGGAACCAGCCTGCCCTGCACTCTTTCTCCCACTTGGGACGGCCTTTGATTTGCTGAGTCACTGAAGCAACAAAGCCTTTGCAGAGTGCCAGCCCCGGAGTAGGGCACATCTGGGTTCCAGTCCCTGTTCTACCCCTTCTCAGCCACGTGATTTTGAACAAGTTACTTCACCTGTCTTAACCTCAGTGTCCTCTACTGTATGATGTTGATAACAGTGCCTTCCCCAGAAGGTCGCTGTGAGGACTGAAGGAGTCTTGTAAGAGCTGGCACTGCGCGAGGCACATGTTTGCTGCTCAGTAAGGGGGTGGTGGTCACTGCTGAGGAAGGCAGTGTCAGCTACGTTCTGTCTCTACTCCCAGCAGCGTGGCCTGGACCCGGCCTATAATCCTAGCATTCCGGGAGTGCAAGGCAGGTGGATGGCTTGAGCTCAGGGGTTCAAGACCACAGTTTGAGCCACAGTGAGACTCTGTATGTACTAAAAATAGCAGAACTAGTTGGCTATCACGGCAGGCACCTGTAATCCCAGCTGCTCAGGAGGCTGAGGCAAGAGGATTGCCTGAGCCCAAGAGATGAAGGTTGCTGTGAACTATGATGCCACAGCACTCTCCCCAGGGCATCAGAGTGAGGCTCTGTCTCAAAATAATGATGATGGTAATAATAATAATAACAGCAGCAGCAATAGAATAAATAAATAAATCTGCTGTACCAGTGGCGTGCCTCTGAGACCTCTCACAGCAGCCCATGCGGAGTGTGTCCTGAATCAATAGCTCCTGCCCTGGATGGGAGAATGTCAAAGAGGCACCTCTTCCTGTAGCCACCACATAGGGCACGTGCCTGGCCAGGGGAGTGTGGGCTAGATTTGCATCCTAGATGCCCCCTTGGCTGGGGCCATGGTGTAGTTCACAGACTGGGAGTCACCCCCAGGTCTAGACAGTCAGGAAGCCTATTACCTGTTCTTTCAGAGCATGAAGAGAATCCACTTTTCATCACCCACCATGGCCACTCCACCAGCTCTCTCTCCCCTCACATCTCACTGACCTGCACAGCCCAGGAAGGATGTGTGGAATGCAGCCGCTTCTAACTCCATACCTGTCCCCAGAGCCAGGGAGCATCTGCTCCTCCCAGGACTGTTGTCGTCGGCATCTCCTAACTCTGTTTTCTGCTTGTCCTTTATTCCTTCTGTGTGCTTATATGTGGACACACAGACACACACACTGTGTCTTTTCACCACTGCAGCCAGACTTACAATCTGTGTGGGCTCATGTCACTCCCATTTCACTTAGAGTCAAAGCCAGGTCCTTGCTGGGGTCTGCAGGACCATGCCTGGCTCTGACTGCATGCCCCTCAGCTGCCGCCTCTCCTGTGCCTGCCCAGACCCTGGTCCCTTCCTGCTACCCTCTGTACCCACTCTCCTCTGCCTGGATTGCCCCTTTGTGGCCCTCTCACCTCCTCAAGTCTCACTCCCGTAGGGACTTCCTTTCTGTCCCCTCCCCCCAACACTCCCCTTCTCATCTTCTGATTTTTCTCCCAAGCACTTCCCACCACCCAGCACTGACATAACTTATGTCATTCACTTGCCGTCCTCACCAGAACGTACACCGAGTGCGGACGAGGACTCCTGTCTCCCTGCCGCCTTCCCCAGAACTGCATGGAGAACAGCGCCTGGCACTTGGATGCCCTCTGTGAATATTTCTTGAGAGATTAATGGGCGATCATGGGCCAGCACACTGACAGTGTCTTCATTATTACAGATTGTCCTGAATTGAAATTTGGCTGCCACATGCAGTTTGTGGTAGAATTTGCTCAAATTATTTCACCACAGAAATTACCTGGCACATGAGGGCTGCTGCATAAATTGTGTTGGATGCTTTGCTTTAAGGCTTTGGGGTGGTGGTAGCCATCTGAGGCCCACGTACCAGTCAGCCCACACCTCTGCTGTGTGAGACTGAGAGGTGCCCCAGCACCCCAGGCAGGTGCAGCTGTGTCCCCGAATTGTGCAGCCGAGCCCTGGCCCAGCCTGCGGGGTGCCCCTTCCCCTCCAGGGGGGGAAAACACTTTACTTTCTTTACTCTAACGTTCTGTTCTTCATCACCCACTGGCTGACTTTCTCCTTATCCAGTCAGGGTTTTCGCAGAAGGGATTGTCTCTCTGTATTTTAGGAAAATGTAGGGGTTGGATTCTTCAAATGCCATTTGCCTTTCAAATTCCTAGGAGTCCTCTGTGCTGCCCTCTGGCTACCTCGGCTGCCCTCCACCCTCCCAGTGACCCTAGAGGACTCTGTCCTGGATTTCTGGCTTCAGTGCCTTCCTGTCCCTTTGCCGCTTGCTGTCACCATCTCTGATTTCAGTCTGACGTCACCTTTCCCACAGCCTACTACCCCTCCCCTCCCAGTCAGCAGGAGGCCACCCATTTCCGTGGCCACAGGTGGCTTAGCTAAGCAGCTAAGTATGTTCTTACATCAAGCTCAGTCTGCACAACAGCCCACAACAACCCAACAGATGGAAGCCCCCCTTTTATTTATTTATTTATTTATTTGCTTGCAGCTTTTGTCTGGGGCTGGGTTTGAACCTGCCGCCTCTGGCATATAGGGCCAGCGCTCTACTCTTTTGAGCTACAGGCACCACACCGGAAGCCTCCCTTTTACACGGAGGAAGCTGAGGCTCCAGAGATTACCAGGGCATGTAGCCATTAAGTAGCTTGAAACCCAAGCGGCCTACACTGACCAGAACACTGCCCCACCTCTCCTCGGGTGCCCAGGATCCTCTCCCTGTGTTCCTGCCTTCTGGAGTGCAGGAAGGGCACACACTGGTCGGTCTGCTGGGGATAAACTTGTGCTGCCCAGGAGGCTCGGCTGCCCTCTCCCCATGCCCCTCCAGCACCCTTCCCACCTGTCCTCACGTCCTCCTCCCAGTCTGTGGTTGTCCTTGCTCTTTACTAGGGCAAAAGGTACAGACGATCCAGGCAAGCCCCCATAATATCCCTTTTCCCTGCTATTGAATATTATTCTCATTTTCCCCACATTCTCACAAGTGATAAGTGCCTTTTCTTCTCTGAGTCTCAGTGCCCCCTGACCCACCCCTCACTGCCTATCCCAACCTGTCTCTGTCAGCAGCCCCCTAACTCCTAACCCCAAACTTGAAGCACCTTAGGGCTCCCTGTCCTGACTTCGCTCTTCCCCTCACCGGCACCTCTCACTTTGCCGCCAGATAACAGCAATGCATTCTTTTGGTTCCTTACAGGGGTGTCCAACCTGCAGCCCGTGGGCTGCATGCAGATTATTTGAGAACTGTTTTGCTAGTGTCAGATATCGTGAAAAGTATGCACAGACCTTTTTTTTCCACTCAGTAGCTTTCGTTTACTGTTTGTGTATTTAATGTGTGGTCCAAGACAGCTCTTATTTTTCCAATGTGCAGCAGAGAAGAAAAAAGGTTGGACACCCCTACAATAAGATGCAGCTGTTTTCCAGAATTATCTTCAACTTCAGACAGTAAGTTTTGGGCATAAGAGTATTGTTCCCCTGACGTTTTTAGGACTAGAGTTTGTCTCTTATTCTGTAGCATTCACAAACAAAAGCAAATCAGCACAAAACAGTCAAAAGAAAACACAAGTCAGGGTGATATATCTTCAGTTAGCTGGTCCTTAGCCGTGACTCTGGATCCTTCAGGGTGTTGTCAGAAGTTGTCCCCTGTGCCCTCTTTGCATGCAGGGGCATGTTGAGGCTAATGGTCAGGAAGAGGATTTTGCCTTGGGGAGGCTGCTTCCTAGAGCCGAGGAGGCAGTGTGGCAGGTGCAGAGCACACGTCCCTGCCCCTGGATATTGAGTACTCAAGTCCTGGCCCCTGCTTGGGGACAGGCAGCATTCTTCCTAACTGCTAATCTAATTGTTGTCCTTCAGGTAGCGCTAACAGACCTGTGGGCTAGGCTGGAGGAAAATCCTTAGAGAAGGGTCTTGGTTCTGGGGGTGCACACGAGAGGCAGAAGCAGCACCAGACCAGCGAGCATACTCTGGGCAGAGGAAATGGCCAGAGACCATGTGCAAGAAAAAGGAGCAGGAACCTCAGAGCTTGGGCTGCTTTCAGAAGAGCCAGGGCTGGGAAATAATGTGTACCTTCTGGTGAGGAAGTCTGCAGGGGCAGAGAGGCAGGATCTCAGGGAGGGGAATTCTTAGTCCCAAATGGTTTTGCAAAGCAGGTTTCCTTGCGTGTGCCCCACCAAACCCTTGGCTATTAGATGCTGGATGAGAAGTGGTGTGTGGGTGCGTATGCGTGGGACATCAGAGACTAGATGGTCCTGGAGGGACCCTCACAGGAAAACCCTTGCAGAAGGGGCTTGTTTAAAGAAGCTGTAGGGAAGAACAACTTGTCCCAGTATCCCCCATACTTATTTGGCCTCTGATTTTTTCCCTCCCACATAATGTCCTTTAAATCCCATGGAATGAGTTCCCTGGCAGAACTCGGGAAAGTGCTGGGTTGAAGAATTCATGAATCCCTGCAAGCTCTGGAGTGTGCCTATTTCCTGCTTTGCATGGAGGCCTTGCTGTCCAGTGGGAAGAGTATGAGCTTTATATAGCACTGAACTGGGGTCAAATCTGCCTTTCTACAAAATCACTGGCCTTGATCAAGTTCCCTAGCCTCTCAAATTTAGTTTCTTCATCTGTAAATTGGGAGAGATAGCACAACACCATCTTATAAGGCTGTTTTGAAGGTTAATGAGAAAGTAATAGCACTTACAGGGACCTTGTGTGCCAGATGCCATTCTGACTATTTATCTTCTTTAATCTTCACCACAACTCTGAGACAGGTGGTGTTATCCTCCTCATCCTACAGGTCAGAGACACATGAAGGCCAAGTGCTGTGCCCAGTGGTCTGTTGGACCTAACATTGGAAGCCCAGCACTAATACATGGGGGAGCAGAGTCTGAAACCTGACTCGTCTCCCAGCAGAGAGCATGCTCTTAACCACTGCACAGTTCCTTTTTCAGATGGTTCATGAATATTTGAAGGGGGATTAGTGGTTCCAGGCACTCCAAGTCATTCTGCAGTCTTTAAAATCAGACCTATTAAAAGAGTAATCTTGGCTGGGCATGGTGGCTCACGCCTGTAATCCTAGCACTCTGGGAGGCGGGTGGATTGCTTGAGCTCAGGAGTTAGAGACCAGCTTGAGCAAGAGTGAGACCCTGTCTTTATTTAAAAAAAAATTAAAAACTGAGGCAAGAGGATTGCTTGAGCCCAAGAGTTTGAGGTTGCTGTGAGCTATGACACCATAGCACTCTACAAAGAGTGATAAAGGGGTGACTCTGTCTTAAATAAATAAATAAACAGAGTACCTCCTTGATCGCCTGCCTATTCAGAAGCTTCGTGGTGGCCATTCCATTTTCTCTGCCTCTGTATCCTGGTCCACTTCAATTTGGGCAGCTGCTCAGGTGTCAGCTGGAGTTAGGCCACTTCCCAAACCATCTCATCATGGTCTCTGCATTTACTGCCATGACCAAGAGTCCTCCCAGAATGCCCAATGGGACAGTAGCTTGTTAGCATCCCTATGCCTCAGTGAAAGCGTGACAAAGAGTGAAGGACACTCTTACTGATACCTGTGCATGCCTTGGGGGACTCACAGGCTAGCCCTGTTTTGTGACTTTGAAGTAGACCTCTGAGCCCCTCGACCAACCCTCAACAGCTGTCCGAGTCTGGAATTCTGTGGACTCTCTTCCAACAAGGGTACTGGGGTCTCTTCCTGGAAGGTTGTTCTTGTTTTGTCTCACACAGTGCCCCAGATTCACAGATCCTACTCCTCGTGAGATCCTTTCAACGGACCAGAAAAGCCCCATAGCTCCTAGTGCAATCTCCTTGGTTTATGTTTGATTTCAGGATCCCTGAGCACCCTAGAGCTACCAGTAGGAGAAGGCGCCACAGATGGGTTCCCATCGTGGCCCTGATGACCCCCACCTTTCAGGCTGAAGTGCCCAGGCACTCACTGCTGCTCTCTTCTGCCCAAGACACTTCTGAGCAGCCTGGCCACGCGGCAGACCCCTGGCAACCCCCGCTGCAAGTCTCACCTCCACCCTTCTCCTCCCATTACCCACACCCCCCAGCTAATCAGCTAATCATTTCCTTCTCTGCTCTGCCTGTACCTGTTTATGCCCCACAGCTAGAAAAGAAAGCACTCCTTCCTCGAGACACTTGGCTGCCACCTGCTGGAAATTTGTCATCATGGCTCAGTAAATCTCCGCCGTGTATCTCTCTGCCTGCAAACACACAGGCACCTCCCGGGGTTGGGCAGCACACTGCTTGCACAATTGTATAAGTGTGGCCTTCCTGCTGCACTGGTCATGCTGTCTCCAACTAGACAAGGGCATCTTGAATGTAAGGACTGCTGATTTCTTCTGGTGTCCCCTTTATGGCTTCAACTAGGAGCTAAAGGAGTTGAATGATCCTGGTGTAAACACTTGTGACCTTAGGCTCAAGGGCATGTGGGCTCACCCGGCAGAGTGTCTTTAAATCCATCTGTTGTAAAGCAGGACAACTAAACTCCCCACAGGCTGTCAGAGTGACCATGGAGGGCCCACGGGGACTTGCAGAGGGACAGGGCCCCATCAGCCTCTCGCCTCAGTGCAAACACCAGCACCATCTGAACAGACCAGAGCAACTTGATGTTCGTTCCCTCCACAGACCTTGAGGCAAGCACCCCGTGGTGGAGGATGGGGTGAGGGGCTGTCTGCAGTGGTTCATTGGGAAGGGAAGGAAAGTGGCATTTCTGGAGCCACGTGTGTGCCCAGGGCCAGCTCCTCACAGGTTGTGGGAGTTCAGAGGTGGCAACACAAGGGCTGCTTCTGGGGAGCTGGGGGTTTGCAGAGTAGATCAGTAAGCTCCCAGACTGGGCAGCCAAGGGGATTGGTTCACTATTGTCCATATTTTCCTAAGCTGTACCCTGTTAAGTTATATTGAAAGCTGCCACCCAAGTGACATCTGGGGCTTCACAAAGTATTCTAACAGAACTCCATTCAGCTGTCACATTGGGGGTGACACTGGGGACAAAGGGAGAGGCAAGCCTTCACTGGGGTCCTGTTTTTAAAAGGGGATAACCGCCTGCTCCTTTACAAAGCTTGTTTCCCCGGGGTCATTCCGCATAACATCACTCAGGTCCCATAGGACAGCTGCCAACAGAAACCTCTCCTGGCTCAGCGCTGCCCTGTGAACTAACTGGTCCACTTCCCGGTCCTCACAGTGGGGGCTGAGCACTTCCCTCTCTGCCCTGGCTGCCAGGAAGCTCAGAGAAAACTTGTTTGCTTGGTTCTTATAGTTTCCTGAGCCAGGATTCCTTCTTATGATTTACCCTCAGTCTTTCCCGGGAGTGCTTGTTGGTTTTGCTTTTGTCTCAGTATTTTTCTTCCAGGAGTGGTCTTTGGAGGCAGGATGGGCTGCAGTGTGGTAGTTAGAAGCACCAGCACTTGGGATTCATCCCCACTGGCTAGCTGTGCCATTTTAAGCAAGATAACTTGGCCTCTTTGGTGCTTGGTCCCTCACCTGGAAAGTGGGGACATTGATCACAATGAATGGGTTGGTTATTGTGAGGATTAAACTCATCCAGTAGAAATGCCATTGTTCCCCTTCCCTTCTCCTGGATCAGCCTTGATCTGTGACTCCAGGATTCTAGTCTTTATTTCCTTCTTCCTGCCTGCGTCAGCTTACGATGAGTTAGTTATACAATGGTAGTAACTAGATGACCAACCATCCAGGTTTGTCTGGGACAGAGGGGTTTCCTGGGATGCAGGACTTTGAGCGCTAAAATGGGAAAGTCTTGGGCATACAGACAAGTCCGTCACCCGAGTAATAAACAATCTCAACATCTCTGGGCCTTACAGTAGAAAGCTTTATTTCTCCTTGTGCTCCTGTCTAAAGGAGAGGCCTCTAGGAAATTGCTGGGCTTGGGAACAGACAAAGGAACCCGTGTTACAGGTTCTGTTTGGAAATCGTGGCTGTCACTTCTGCCGACTTTCATCAATCAGGGCCAGTCCCACAGGCAGGCCTGCCTCCAGGGTGGCAGCGCAGCTCAGTCCTTAGTACACTTGGCCAACCTACCCTTCTCTGTGTAGCAGTCCGGGGTGCTGGAGTGGGGCGACAGAAAGGAGAGATGCCTGCTCTGGGCTGGGGGTCTCGGTATGGGAATCGTCCTATAGCTGGCAAGTGTGTCTTTCTTAAAGGGCAGCGTTCAGCCTCACCCTGCTCTGCTTGGGGGAGCCAGAGAAGTAGCCGTGTCTTTACTGGTGTCTCATAGTGATGCCCTTGCCCTTCTCAGCTGCTCAGGTACCTCTTCGCAGAGCAGCCTGGACTCTGGCTCCCCTTCTGGCCTCCTTGCTCCCTTATGAGGAAACCCTGATGTCCTTTTCCCTGTGCTCATAGGTGGGACAGAGGGTTCTTCCCAGGCATCCTGCACAAGCCCCTTCATACCTTGCTGTATCTGGAGGCCCAGCAAACCTCCCTTCCACCTTTGGGAATCTGGAGCTCAGAAGTGGGCTCACCGACAGGCCTGACTCCTGCAGCCCGGGCTAGAACCTCTCCACATGCACCTCGTGACTGTCTGCCCCAGGGCAGGCCTCCGTGTCCAGCCACAGCAAGAGTGCCTCTCACCAGGCCTGAGGTCTCTAGAAACTCCCTTTCCTTGGCCCAAATCCCTTTTGGAAATAGCTCAGAAAGTGGGCTCCACCCCTCTTTGCTTCTTCTGTTTTGTTTATTATTATTATTGTATCTAAAAACACCTTCTTGGGGAGGAAACAGTTGTCCGAAACTAGAATTAAGTGTCAGAGGTATATCATCTTCCATACCTTGTCTAGGGATGTAAGAAAGGCCTTCTGATTTTGTTTTGCAAAAGATGGTGCCAACATTTATATTAGCATTCATTATTCTTATTTTTACAAAGTTAACTTGACTATTAGAAAAATGAATCACGATAAGAAATTTCATATGGAGTTTAGAACTTGAAATTTAGGACCTTCGTCTACATTTCAGGGAAGTCAGGAACTGAGAAGGAATATGAACTTGCTCATTCATGTAGCATTTGTTGGGTACCCCCTGGAGCAGGGCATGGCCCTGGGGAGCTGGAGACACCTACACATAAGGCCCCACCTGCCTGATGCCGGCCTAAGGACAGGAAGGGTACCTACAGGCAGAGCCTGGCCACAGGGCCTGAAGGGAGCCACCTGCCGCTCACAGGGAGAGCCAGGGAGGGCGGGTGCTGCTCTGAAGGCTTTTCTGGAAGGTGACGCCTGAGGGGACCAGAAAGGAAAGTGGGAGTTCACCAGGTGATGAGGTGGGTGAAGGGAGCCGCACTTGTAAGAGACACAGGCTCAGGGCGCTCCTGGCAACTTCAGTCTGCCTAGAGCTTTCGGCAGCCACAACGGATGGGAGGGTTGGTCTGGAGACAAGTGAGGCCTGATGTTTCCTGCTAGGCAGCTTAGGATTTATCTGGAAAGCTTTGGTGGTGAGGTGAAACCGTTTAAGTGTCCTGAGCACGTGAGTGTCCTGTCTCTGACCAAAGTGGGGAAGACAGCAGCCTGAACAGAGGCAGGGACAAGCAGACAGAGGGAAGTGGCTGGGCGCATCCCTCAGAGGGCTGCGTGGGGCTGTGGGGTGTGGGAGGCACAGAGGAAGGAAGCCCAGGGTGGATTCCTGGTTGCTAATTTGGGGCCTGGGAGGATAGCGTGTGACCTAAGCAGGGAATCAGATTTAGCTGGAATTAGGTGTAGGAAGTCTGGGCATTCTGCATCCATTTGCCACCACTTTTACCAACTGAGTCTCAGGGTCTAGAAGCCCAAACTTCCTGTCCACGTTCTTGCACGTGTACAGACTGGGGTTAAGAGAGTCAGAGAGTGAAGGTTTCTGCAAAGAGGAATACACCGGAAGGAAGAGCAGTTCTTTTCATGGATGTTCATTGGAAGGCCTTCGCAATGATCATGACAGAGACGCACTCTCCAAAGACTCAGGAATTCGCCAGCCACATGTGAAATGCCAGAATTTTTGCTTTAGAAAGGTCACCAAAACCCCATTTAAAATTGAATTCCCACCACCCCAAAGCAGTGCAGAGATGGATTAGGAAGAGGGGGAGGCCCTTTCCTTCCTTTCAGAGCCAGTTCCTGGCAGATGTGGGAATCCACCTCTTGGTCAGAAGGGCAGAGAGGAATCCCCTGGGTCCTGTCAGTAAGACGGGTGGGGACAGCACTGCCACTTTGCTGACATGAGCCCCCTTTCAGAATGTATTTCTCTCTTAGCTTCGTGTGTGCCCAGATGTATCTGACATTCGCTGTATTCTCGGTAGACCTCTTAGCTCGCCCCCAGCAATTCCTTGGCCTGGTGTTTCCTGAAGACTTGCTCCTTGTAGGTTTTCCATCATCCTGGTTGTCTGCTGCTTTCACTAGAGCTGAGTGATGTCTTTAGCAGTGAGTGCCCCTTCCGGAGGCTTGCCACACTCTCTCGCTGTGTGACTTCGGCTAGTTTCTTCACCTCTCCGTGCCTCGACCTCCTCTTCCGTAAAAAGGAGAAAACTACACTGTACTTCATAGAGGTATTTTCATGTTTAAGTGAACGAATCCACATAAAGCAATAAAGGTCGTGCCTGACACACAATTACAGTCCCCAAGTGTTCACTATTATTATGAATTAACCCAGAAGGAGAAATGAGAAACATAATTACCTTCTTTCTCATAAGGACGTATCCAGGAATCCATTTTTAGTAAGGTGGAAGGCATTGTTTTTCACACAAAAAAATCTCCTGCCAGATTCCTTCCCGCGTTTGCAGTTTAGCTCTAGCAAGGCGCTGACGGGTGACCACGGAGCTGGGGTGTTGAGTGCAGCTGGAGTGTCTGTGGCGCCGTGAGCCCACCCCTCGTTACTCCCTGAGATTAGGAGTCATGAACTAGCTCCACCATCTCTCTCAGCTGATAAGAGATTTTTAAATTTACTTATCCCAAAGTGACTTGTCTGGGTTTTCTTTTCTTGTGGTTCCTATTGTAGATTTTTGGAAGAAGTTGACTGCCTAAGGAAATTACAAAACATGAAAATTGCTTTGAGGTGACCAAGTCCAGAGGCCCCTTGCTGCTCCCAAGCTGGATCTGGGGTGTAAGAACTATAACTTCAGGTAACAAATAAATCCCCCTCCCATGCCCCCGGCACCTGATGATTATTGGCAGCTGGCATGCTAGTTCTTCCTTTAGGAAGTGCCGTTTCTTCCAGGAATTCTGACCCTTGGACTATTCTACCTCATGCAGTGTTTGGCCAATCACGTAGGGGGTGGATTCTGTTGACACCCCATGTCTGGCATGTGGCTTGGGGGACCAGGGCTCTGCGAGTTGCCCAAGAACCTGAGGATGGGGCTCAGAACTCATCCCTGGTCCTGCTTGTCTGGCTGTTAGGATAACAACACCCGCAGCCACCGAACCAGGTCTTGAATGTGATTAAATAATCATAAAGTTCTTCTTGAAGGAAAAATCAGAGGGAATAGCCTGGAAATTTCTGAAAATAGAGAGGAATGAGAGGGAAAGCAGTTGTTCTGCTAGCAATTACAGTGTGTTCTAAAGCCACAGTCATAGAAACAGGGCAGTGCTAGAGTGCAAGTAGCCAGATGAGACCACAGAATGGGAAGTCCAGAAATAGGGGACAATCAATAATGATGATATTTCACATTAGTGGGTAACAGGATGTATGGGCTAGTCAGCAGGGTTAGAAAAAGTGCTTTATTAGAGGGAAATAAGGAAGTCTTAAGCATAGGGAGTATACCAAAATAATTTCCAAATGTATTCAAGTGCTATATAAAATCACAAAAATATTGGTAACAAGGAGAATATTTATATAGGTCAGAAAAGTGTTTTAAAACATGTCACTTATAATACCCACATAAACGCACAAACAAAGTTAAAAGGCAAAAAGGAAAATAATAGCATTTATAGTATCTAGGATGAAGAAAGAATATTCTTAATATGCAAATTTATTTATTAATTCATCTAACATCTACTTATTGAGCATTGACTATGTGCTAGAAAGTGTTCTAGGCCTGAGGACACAGCAGCAAATATTATCTCTGCCCTCCTGGTACTTGTCGCCTGATGGAGAGGACAGCCAGCAAGGAAGGTGAATTGTTGTAGGTCACATTTGGACACAGGCTATGGAAAAAACCTTGAGCAGGGCTCTTGGTTGGGGAGGGTTGGCAGGGTTTGTATTATGTTCAATGAGGCTTCACTGACATTTGAGTGGAAATACAAAGGGAAAAAGGACAAGTGGTCAAATGCCAAGTTGATAGAATTTGCTATTTTTTGAATGTCGACCTGATAGGATTTGGTGGTGGGCTGGATGCAGGTTGTAAAAGAGAGGAGTCAGGGTGACTTGTAGGTTTAGGGTCTGGCACCCAGAGGGACTGAAGTACCACCGAGTGGCATAGGAGTGGCAGAGGGGCCTGGCCTGGGAAGAATCAGAGGATTGGGTTGTGGCTGTTTCAGCTCCAGGTCTCCGTTGTATACTCAGATGGAGATCTCGGGGGTGGTTGGTCACACAAATCTACTTCAGGGAGACATTCAGGCTGGAGATAGAAATGTGAGGGTTGTCATAGTGCAAGTAGTATTTGAAACAGCAACAGGTAGGGCTCCTCGAGAGTGAGTATAGACAGAGAAGAGGTCCCCCTCATCCATGGGACCCTTGTTTATAGGAGAAGAGGTGAGGAAGAGCCAGCTAAAGAGCGAAAGGGAGCGGCCGCCAAAGTAGATTGAGACCTCGGAGAAGGTGAGACGATGGGGACGGTGAGGTCAGTTCTCTGGATGCCGCTGGACAGGGCGGAGGATACGCAGAGCCAGCCATCGCCTCCAGCCTGGGGAGGCCACGCACAAGGGCTGTTTTCATTGGAATGATGGGAACAAAAGCCTGATGGGAGTTGTGTTATGGAAAATGTGAGGCTAAGAGCTGGAGGCAGAGAAATGGGACAGTAGCGAGAGGAGAATGGTGTTCACAAGAGTTTATTTTTCCCAAGATGGACATCATATAACCCAACCGATTTTATCCACATGGGAATGATTTAGCAGCATGGGGAAAGTAGGTGAGGTGATGCAGGATTGGGTTGAGGGCTGGGGTCAAGTAGACAGAAAGGTGGTGGCCAGGCCCACGTTGGGGCTGGGAGTTCCTCCCACGGAGCGTCGAGGTGGCCTGGTGTCCAGGGGCCGGCTTCTGCTCACCTAGATGAGGGTGAGGGCTGGGAAATGTTGGAAGTTTGAGAAGAGAGCCTGGAGTGTGAAGTCCTCCATAGCAGAGTGAGAAAGTAAGTGGCCAGGGGGGTGACGGATTGCTGGACAGCACAGAGGGCCTCTGAGGGGTGTGTTTCCTCCAGCCGTGTCCTGGTACACAAGTGAGCTTGGGGTGGGAGGCCCCTGCAGTGGAAAAACAGACGCCGCGAAGGGACAAAGGCAAGGGAAGGCAGAAAAATGCCCGCAAACATGGAGCACCATCGGTCATAAGTGGAAAATGCAAGGGGGTTTAAAAGCAAGGGGGGGGGTGTTTCCTTTTTTCCCCTCAGATTGGCAGGAGCTCTTGCTGGGTATAGAAATTATTGGAGCTTTTCTGGAGCACTGTATTTCATTATGTTCCAGAATATACAATGTGTGTCCCCTTTGCCCTGACAGGTCCACTTTTAGACATTTATTCTGAGAGATAATAGCTCAAATGCAAGGAGGTAGATGCACAAAGACGTTCCCTGCAGCAATGCTTATAAAAGTGAAATATTGGCACACACCTGACAAGGGTGGGTACTGGTTCACACCTCCGTGAGCATAATAGTAATAGTGGAAAACAGTAGCTCACACTTACCCTCTTGTTTTGCAGATGAGGGAACTTGGGCCCAGAGGGGAGGAGTGACAGCTCCAGTCCTACTGCGCAGAGCTCAGGCCCCTGACGGCGGCAGGCACGACCTCTTCTGCTGGGTTTGGAGTTGCAAGGTGCTTATCAGCTTCTTTCTGGGGGTCAGTTTACTTAGTAGTGCTTTTAAGATATGAATTCTCAGTATGTCGGCTAATTTGTTTACTTCATTATGCAAGGTTTTGCTTACACAGGATGCTGGGTACAAAAGGACAGTGGGGGAGAACAGGACGGATTTGGCCTGGGCCAGTGATAGAGAGGCACCATATTTTCCTGACTCCCAAATAGGACTTAGAGCATAAGAAAGGATATTTCCTGCTTTTCTGTGGCTTTTACAAAAGTGGTAACAGGAATACAAAGATAACAAGCAAACCATGTTCCTTTATTCTATTGAAAATATTTATTTTGGTAAGAAAAAACAAATTAACTATCAGAGAACATCTGGAATATGTGGCCCCCTCAGTGGGAACAGCACTGGTTGTAACCCAAGAGCCTTGGGTTCTGGTTTCAGTCTTTCACACCCCAGCACAGGGACCTATGAGAAGCCACTCGGCCTCTCTGGGCTTTTGCGTCTCTACCAGAAAAATGAGCCTGCTGAGGTCAGCTGGTAAGAGATGTGGCTGTCCCACCATCACGCCACCCTGGGTTTTCTACCACTTTAGAAGAACACTTTAGAAATAAACACTCCTCTCTGTCCCCTTGTAATGATTCCAGAGCATCCAATGGCAGACCAGAGAATGGACATTTCTTCAACCATCAGTGATTTCATGTCCTCAGGCCCTACCGACCTGCTGTCCACTTCCCTTGGCACCAGCGGTGTGGATTGCAACCGCAAGCGGAAGGGCAGCTCTACTGACTACCAGTAAGGCCTTTGGGCTTTGTCTTCCTCTCCTTAAACTTGGTGCCTGTTCGTGGAACACCCAGGGGCCAGCCACTGATTTTCCTGGAAGAAGGGATGGGAGCAAAAGGCCCTGGTCTGGGTGGCCACACATTTGGTTTTTGGCTTTATCTTCTCCCTGGCTTATAAGCAAAGAGGACGCCTCTAACCCTGCTGAGGCATTTACTTTCCCCTCTGGTCTCCGCATTGTTCCACATCAACGGAAAAAGAACAGCATTAAGGCCAAGTTCCGCATTCTCACCCCTTTCTTCCTCTTCCTCTGCCCCTTTGAGCGAGAGAACTAATTTATGGGTGTCATCTCAGGAGTTCAAAGAGGGGCCTCTCTCTGAGCAAGACAGAGGGTGTCAGGCGCTAACTTACCATTTCCAGAACGAAGGAGTAGAGTCCTCCCTGCAGACAATTTAGGAACATTGATATGTCCCTAAACGTAATTTGAATTAGTATGACTCTGTTATATTAAATAGTATTTTTTTTTTTCTTTTTAGACTTGGTGGCTTTTCTTTTGAGTAAGTAAATTTTCACACTTATAGTCAACTCTTCTCTGTGGGTACAGACACCTAGGGAATAAGGCAGTGTAGGATATTCAAAGGCACATTTTGTTGTGCTGAGGCAAACTGTGTGACGTCTTACCCAAATGTCCATTTAAGAGGTTTTCTTTTGTTTAATGAGGGAAAATCTCCAAGGAGGTATCCCCCTACAGCAGATGTCCTTTCTGCTGAAGTTCACAGGTCGAATTTGGGGAGCACAATGGCTGGAGGTCAGATGCCCACTAGGAGATGCTATGATTAATATGTAAGTTATCCCAGATAATTAAGAGAGCCCATGCCCAGGGGCTGGAGAGTGGGTGAGGGCTGCCAGGGTGTTCTTCCGTAGCAGGACTGCCCTGCAGAGAGACCTCGAGACGTTTTCCATGAACCCTCTTGTCTCGAGCGAGTGTAGATGGAGCTGCCGATGTGCCTGAGACCTCTGTTGTTGAGGTCTGCAGTTTCCAGCCTGGTCATCATCCAAGGCCCTTCAGTTTTCCTGTGTAGACCGCACTTTGCAAATCTTCTGTAATTCAGGGGACTTGATTAATGAAGCAGCCACACTCCTTTTCCCTGTCACATTAACATACTGAAGTCACATGTGACTGCCAGGCACAGCTTCGCCTCTCTTGAGCTATCACTTGGCCTTGAGGAGCAACTGCAATCCTAGACCAAAGGGAAGGGGGGTTTTGGTTTCCCGAGCCACCTGTGATTTCCTCCGAACTTTAGGATGAGCTACAGAAACTCCTTGCCTGTGAGGAAGCCAGGGGCACCTAGGGGGGAGCGTTGTTCTAGAGTGCCTGTGGCATGATCCTGTGCTCCCCTAAACAGTTGTTTTGCCCTTGAGATTACATTGTTAGAAGGGCCATAATCTGCCTTTCTTATGAAAAATGAGAGAGGCCCAGGTGGTCATCAGTGCCCTCCTGATAAATTTAGGCTTTGGATAAGGCTGGGAGCTGACCCCAAGGGGGATTTGGTGCTTCCATCAGTTTTTACTGAACCACAAGATGCCATGACACTTGAATTCGTGGAATCTGTGAAAAGGAGGCAGATCCCTGTGTGACAAAAGGACCCTCTGTGGCCGTCAGTCCCTCGGCTCTCCTCCATCCCAGTTCTTCAAGCCTAGGGGTTCCCAGCTAGCTGGTGAGCAGAGCATTAGTGGCGGTGCCTTCGGAGACCTGCCTGGGACTCTGCTTAGGATTGGTATTTTAATCCCCCTCCTCACTTCCCCTTCCTCCCCACCAAATTAGATATATGTACGCACACGTATCTTCGATACTTGGTATGTTTTGCAAATGGAATTAGCCTCATTTATCCAGAATGACGGGGGAATGGTTGTTATGGATGTTTGGATACTATGGTTACCTAAGCATTTTCATAAACACTGCGTATTCCCAGTTTTCAAACAAACAATGGTAAAATATGTGTTAACATGCACAGTCTGTTGAAACTATCTATAACTTTTATTTGATAATCTGGAAAGCCAGTATAGGCTTTATAGTAGGGTCAGGTTAATCATTTTTGCTTTTTTATTTTACTGTTGTACATCATTAATCAATACTATGATGATTTGAGCTTTCTAATTGTTTGGGTTCTGGATAAATGACAGCCTTCTATCTTAGGGTAAGAAGCTGTTCTCTACGTTTGTATTAATATACAGTCACGTTCTCTCTTGTTTTTTCAGAGAAAGCATGGACACAGACAAAGATGACCCTCACGGAAGGTACCATGAACCTAGTAATTTGAACTTCAGCATCCTTAAGGGAATGGCCTTTGCACGATGATTTCATGTTCTGTTATATGGGGCAGGTTCCACCCACATCTTCGTTGGAGATGAGCAAGGAGGCCACGAGCCGTGGGCTCAGACTGTCTCCCTCCAACCCCCAGTCCCCACATGTCTACAGAGAGATGACAGGGGTTGGGCAGAAAGAAAATAGCAGTATATAGCTTTGCCATTCATCTTTAGGGGATTATGTTTTTATCTTTTGCCTTTTCTTTTTCAGGTTAGAATATACAGAGCACCAAGGAAGGATCAAAAATGCAAGGTAAGCTTGGGCCTTACTTTGTCTGTAAACTGTCGTCGCTTCGGTTGCCTAGAGGGCAGCTGAGGAGGCTCCTTGTGTTTGCTCTCATCTGCCTAACAGTCCTTCTGGGCACCATCACACCCCCATCCTTAGGGAGCAGGTTGTGGGCCTTGGCTTGATGTGGCCTTCTGTGCTCCACTGTCTCCAGGCTGAGCTGCCCTTTACCTTTACTGTCTAAGCGCACTTAACCTGAAGGCCACTTTGGAGGTAACAGAAAATCAACCAAGGCTCCAGTTTTTCCCCAATCTTCAGTAGATTACTCCTTCCTGACTCGAGAGCCTTCTAGAAGCCACATGGTTCTGTGACTTGCCTCTGCAGGGGACCGCCCACATTTAGGGTATGCCCAGCCCCCTCTAGTAGATTCTCTGCCTCCAGCCACACTTGCTGATTCCTTGTCAATCCCCAGGATCTTCTGCCATTAGAACCAGGATTCTCTGAGGCTGTGTCATGGCACACAGATGAAGGGGGCTGCAGAAAATGGCTGACCTAAGAATTCTAGTTTTTCCCTTGCAGACCAGCCCTTACGGGGTTCTGTAGGGGTCTCTGTAGACAGCAGCTCTAGGGCAGGTATAAATCAGTTAGGAGAGTGTGCCAGGGAGGTGTCACCCTGCCTCAGCAGGTGGCCACTCCTGGGAGGGAGGAGCATGACATGCCTTGGGAGACACTTTCTGGGACAGATGTTGCATCTAGGTGGGATTCTTGATGGTCCAAAGAAGGTGACATTCCTTATGGGATGCCTCATTCAGTGAGTCTGAAATCTTTCTTCTTTTTGAGACAAAGTTGTCTTACGTCGCCCTCAGTTAGGTGCTTGGGGCGTCACAGCTCACAGCAACTTCAACCTCCTGGGCTTCAGGGATTCTTTTGCCTCAGCCTTCCAAGTAGCTGGAACTACACATGTCCACCACAATGCCTGGTTATTTTTTTGTTGTAGTTGTCGTTTTTAGCAGGCCCGGGCCAGGTTCGAACCTGCCAGCCCCAGTGTATGTGGCCGGCACCCTAACCACTGAGCTATGGTCACGGAATCTGAAATGTTTCTTCTTAATTCTAAGGATAAGGTAGCATAAAAAACTAATACCTGTCAGGGAGACCATTTTCTTGGTGACTTTAGTAGAAAAGCCTAATTTGAGACATTCTGCAAATTCTGAATTTGCCTTGTCAGATGAATAAAACAGTTACAACTCATTTATTTTTGTTGTTTCCTTGTTGCTTGGTTCCATTTGATAAGAAATAATTTTTCATATTGTTGTTCAGGGAAGCTCACAGTCAGATTGAAAAGCGGCGTCGGGATAAAATGAACAGTTTTATCGATGAATTGGCTTCTTTGGTACCAACATGCAATGCTATGTCCAGGAAATTAGATAAACTTACTGTACTAAGGATGGCCGTTCAGCACATGAAAACCTTAAGAGGTGAGACCCTGGGCTTTTTATTGTCCTTTATGTCTTTGCCCACAAATGTTCCCATCCTTGCCTAGAATGTTCCTGAGTCCCTAAAGCAAATATTTATTACTTATAAATATGTAGCAAGAAACCTGCCTGTGCTTTTCAGCAATAGCCATGATGCCAAAAGAAGTGATGATTGTGCTTCCAGGATATTGGGACTCAGTTTTGCGGTCACCCGTCCTCAGAGCACGGAAGCTAGCGCTTTACGTGTCTCTGTATGTGCGTGTAACTGGGCTGTGTGCACATCAGAGAGGACAGTCTTGCCTCTGCGTGTGTCTGTGTCCCACCCTTACGATTTTAACAAGCAGAAATGTAGGTGCACACAATGACAGCGAAAAGTCAGTTTTGAAGAGAAAATTCATCATGGTTCCTCAGAAGAATGAGTCACTGGTTGATGGTTCTTCCAGCATGTTATTGTCAGGAATGAACACTGAGGATATTTTCATCTTCCTGGAATTTTCCCGAACCAGATCGACTTTTTGTGAGGGAGGCAGTGTTTTTCTTCTTTTCTGAATGTGGGGAGGGTGAGAATACAGAGGCAGAAAAGTGGAAGTGACTTATCCAAACCACAAGAGAAAGCTGAAATATATCAGTCATTTCAGCGAACGCTGTTCCTGGAATTTTCCATAGCTAGTCTTGGATTTGGGAGGAAATTGGAAAGTGGGCGCTCGGTCAGATCTCTGACCAGCATGGTGAAAGAATTGTCTTTATATTTGTACAAAGGCACCACAAATAAGAAGTAGCCGGTTTTGTCTGGCTTTTGATCGTTGTCCAAAAATACAAATGCTGTACCCTGTGCTTGGAGAATGGCATTTAAAAATTCCTATCGGCAAAGATAATGTGAGTTAAATTATTATAAACTCATTTCTACTAAACTGGGAGGAAAAAGTGGCAAATCTCAAGTTACAATAAAAAGTGGGGCTGTGGCTCAGTAGGACGAGCCTCGTGAGCTGATATGAAAGTCACAAACACAGCCCGGTGCTCTCCTCCCCATGGTGCTTCGGGTTGTTCCCGAGCCCTTTCATCGTACTCCTTTCCTGTTCTACATGTTCCAAGTCATTTACTGGTGGCATTTTTCTCTGTTAAATTATTGCTGTCCTGAGAAATGCCAGACTGACAGCTTTTTAAACATAAATCTTGCCCCCTCTTGGTCCTGGGAGCAAGAGCTGCATTTGCTGAAGTCATGCATTTCTCCTGCTTGCCGGGCGCATTCACCTCACCCCTGATGAGGAGGAATTCACACAAAACGCCTTCTACAATATATTCACTCAGGGTCCGGCAGACTGGTTGATTTCCCGAGAACATCCGGAGTGGTGCCTTAAGGGACTGCTAGACAGCCTGTTTCCTACAGCTCTCGGGGAGAGGGAGCCTCCCAGGAGAGCCTCTACCACTTTGCTTTCAGGACTGCCTTGTCTCCTAGAAGCAGATTTTTAACTTCCTTCTCTTGTCTCGTGGTTGTCCCTGTAATGAGAAAAGCAAGCTTATTAAGTCTCCTGTGGGTAACAGTGTTCTCTTTTCAATGGAATTCTCTTTGGCATTACCGAAGTCTGTTCAAAGGCAGAGCTGGGCTTGTCTCCGTTAAGGAAAAAGAAGATAAAATTGAAATCCCAGGTGGTAGGGACTAGGCTGCATGAAGAAGGCTTGAGGCAATGAGGTAAAATGAGACATTATCTGAATATACAGTGTACCAACTCTTTTTCTTTTTTCCCCCCTAAGGTGCCACCAATCCATATACAGAAGCAAACTACAAACCCACTTTTCTATCAGATGATGAATTGAAACACCTCATTCTCAGGGTATGTTGCAATTATGGGATTGTTTTACACAACATTTATTTGTATAAGTTTCACAGTAAGTACCTGCATGTGGAAATTTGGTCTCAACACTCAGTTCTTTTAGGCCCACTTCCTCTTTCAGGTCTCTCTACCTTTATCTAATTGTTTACCCAGGCTTCTGATTCCTTCCACAAAACCTCTTTCCTTGTCTAACCACATTTAGACAAAATTGGAAGGTCTGTGCTATTGTGATTTTAAATCAGAAGAGGCACGATTTTGGTAAAAATAGGAGAGATTTAAGAATCACATTTCTTTAAAAAAAAAAAAATGATGCTTCTGCATAAAGATTTTAGAAAGGGACTGAAACTGACTATAGTTGAGAATTTCTCATGCCCTGACTTAACCACAGGCACAAAATGATCCACCTAAATCTTTACACCAAAATTCCATTAAAACGACAAAACTTCCAGACTTAGTGGCTCAAAAAAGAAAATTAATGGAAGAGGTAGGTGATATAGTTGGCTTGACATTTGTGTTCTCTTTGTGTCTGCAGAGAAATGGCTCAGGTGCACCGTAGAACTTGTTGGCTTCTGTGCAGAATTAGGTCTGCACAGGGCTGGCTCCACGGCACACTGCTGGGTAGAGCAGGATTAACTTGGGGATTGACAGGAAAGAAACTGGATTCAGAAACATGTCATCTTGCCAATTATGAAAAGAAAAATTTAAACAACTAACTAAAAGCAAGGATACCCACTCCAGCCTTCCAGGAAGCCGGGAGTGACCTCAGCCTCCCCAGCTCCCCGCAGACTCTTGGTCCCTATCTTTGAGCAGAAGTGTGCAAAGCCCCAGGGTAAAGAGTGGTCCGGCCGTGTTTCTACATCATCGCCATCCATTTTCATCTCAGCCTGGCTCTCGGCTCTCCAGAAGCGTGGCCGGCCAGTCTCCTTACTTCAGGATTCTCTAGTCATCCCTTCTTGTCATGCTATGTCAATCAGAAATTGTTTCACAGCGACGAATAGGGGACCTTAGGAATAAATAGGGTTTTAATTCTCATGTATTAATCATGTATCTCACGATTCTCTGATCGTGGATGGGTGGTGTAGGGTTGCTATGCAGAGAGGTCAGTAGGAACCAAGTTCTTTCTGTCTGTGCGCCAAGCTGGTCTGCTAGCAGGTTTCCTTAATGTAGCAAGGTGGCTGTGTGGGACTGAATAGCCAGACTGACTAGAAGAAACAGGTAGGGAAGGCCCTGGGTTGGCTGTCCTTTTTTCTTTTTTTTTTTTGCAGTTTTTGCCGGGGCTGGGTTTGAACCCACCACCTCCAGTATATGGGGCTGGTGCCCTATTCCTTTGAGCCACAGGCACTTCCCTAGCTGTCCTTTTTCTCAGGGAGGGATACACCTTCTGGAAGCTCAGTAGTAGATATCAGCTTATCAGAAGTGTGTCACTTGGTCACCCCTAGCTGTAAGGCAAGGTGCAGAAACAAGTGAATATGGATTTTCCAACTTCATAGTGGAGCCAGGGGGGGGTGGGATGGGGGTGGGTGGGAGAGGCTGGGAATAGGGTTGGGAATTGGCCACAACAGTATTTGCAACACACACTTTCCAGAGCCACATCCATTTTCTGGGTTTCCCTCCCAAAGCAGCTCCCACAGCCCAGGACAGTCTGGTCAGCTGAGGGGAATGGGGCAGGGGTCTCCTTTGCCGTAACATCGTTGTGGGCAGCTACAGTACTGCCCCACCTCGACTCCCCTGTGCATGAATTATTGTTAGGTCAGATCTCTGACATCTTATATAGGTACAGTCTGTGTTTCTTGAACTCAGATAGGACTTCTTTTTTATTTCTGTCAAAATCTGTTGAATGGCCCCACAGTGCAGCCTATCATTCGTGACCCTTTGAATCTTTGCGTGGCTTGTGGATCTAATCTGGTGCTTCTGTGCCTTTCATTCTCTTTCATTCATGAATTCACTGACATGTGGCATTGTTGTGGGAACATCCAAATCAATGATTAACACTTCGGAGTGGGGTCCAGGCTTCCTAGCAAGTGAGTGATGATGACACTTTGGTTACCACTCTCAGGACACATTAATTCAGACACCTAACTCTGCCCCCACCTCTCCATTCTTTTCTTAAAGATGTCTGTGTTCTCAGAGAGGAATCACTGAAGTTAAAATGTGAGCTATGCCTCCAGCATCTCTGGAGCTGCCCTCAGGGCCAGTTTCATAGGCGTGCAACCTCTGCAGTCATGGAAGGCCCCGCACCTGGTGTAATGCTCTGTTGCCATCTTGAAAATCTTAATTGTTGAGCAAGAGTCTGTGCATTTACATTTTCGTGCTAGGTCCCACAAATTGTGTAGCTGTTCCTGATTACCCTGCTGGTAATTTGATTGTTTTTAAGAAAAAAAGTACATGGATTTTTATTTTTTACATACAGTAGAACCTCCATAATTAACCACCTCCCTACCTTGACCATGTGCTCAAGTTGACCTAATTTTCATAGAGTAGACAGGCACCACATGTACTGTCAGTGCAGTAGGCCAAGTTCCTCAGGTCGACTGGTCTGGATGTTGACCAGTTTGTTACAGTCCCTTGGCTAGTCCACTTCCAGACGTTCCACTGTGTGTGTGTGTGTGTATGTCTATGTATGTATGTTGTACACCAAGGTCCTTTTGCAGTGACACCTGCTTAATAATTCTTTTGCTGCTGCTTTTCTTAATGATTTCCCGTCAGATGCCGATGTTTATCAGGGCATGGAATGAGATTATAGTGCTGTTCAGACTAAATGCTTCATCTCGGGCTTGCCTTTTCTGCTCCTCTGTTTCATATAGCACTCATGGTGATCTGTCTTCCCTGAGGGAACTTCTCTCATCTCTCAGGCACATGTCAGTGGCTGTGACAAAGGCCCAATCTCTTGCCACTCCCAGGTGCCCAGTTCCTGGGAATTTGCGTCAACAGAAGGCAGGGTCCACTCAGATGATGTTTAGACAGTTTGGCAGCAGGAACTAAACTTCTGCTTTTTCTCACCATTGCAATTCGAACTGCTTTCTTTACTAGGTGCTTTCAAAATATCTTTAGTGAACTGTGTCAGGGATCAGTCAAACTTACCAGTTCAAACGTCTAGATTCTCTATTTCCCCATGTTTTGAAAACCAGGCAGGCCCTCCCTCCCAAGGCTTCTGTGTCACTTGCTGACTAACATCCTCGTCCCCAGGTGTGAACTTGCCCCTGGTGTCCATGTGGCCTCGTGGTGCTCGTGGTGGTTTATCACCAGCTGGCTCATCTGCCAGAGCGCAGTGGAGCTGAACAGCCCTGTACGGCATGTTGTCGGGTCTGCGAACCTGCTCACTGTCCCCTGTGGACTGTCAGCTTCTACCTCGCTCCGCAACTCAGCCCAGCGCTGCCCCTGCCCAGCATTCCCTCTAGATGGCACAGCACCTTCCCAGGCACATTTCCAGCCACACTGCCACATCAATGAAAAGCCTCAAAACACTTCTCTTGTGAGATATGAGATTGTCTGCAAGGCAAATGAGGAAGTTATTAATACCCTATTTTTTGACAGAATGAGGCTTCTAGCAGATGGTGCTTGGAAAGTTACTTCCCCCTCACTGTCATGCCTTGCCCCCGGGCCCGCTTAGGGACCTAACTTAGGAAAGGATCCTCCCCGGCTTCCTTCTGGCTGGGTGGCCTGCCAGGTTCTCACAGCAATGGTGATTCTGTTCCCCTCCCGCTCGCTCTACCCCAGCACAAGCACTCACACCCTTCTTTTATTTTCTGGGTGTGAATTCGTTTCCTGGTTCTTTGAATTAAACTACATTCCTTTTGTAAAAAAGGGAACAGAGTTTCTCTAGATTTTGCTAGGGAACAAACTGAGGATTAGTGAATAAAGCGAGAGACTGGCTCCTGTGTATTGGACCAGGGAGCTGAGTCTGGAGAGCAGGCGCGTGACAGGGTGGGGAGCACCCGACCACCTCCAGAGGCTCCAGCGGGAGCTGAGCGCATGTCCACCTGGGCAGGCTGTGGATAGGCCTCGCACACATGCGAACAAAACAGCCAGAGCTTTTAGGCACAATAGCTTTGGTATTTAACTGCTTCAGTCTGTATTAGATTGTTACCTGTATTTAAACTAAAGAAGGGTTAAGAATTATTTAAGGAGAAAGTTTTGCTTTGCTTTTCTTGTCTCACTTAGAATACAAATAGCCCAACCCTGGATGAAAGGATATAGTATTTGAGAGCAGTAGTTCTCAACCCTGTTTATATTAGAATTCCACTGGGGTGGGAGAGAGGTGGAGGCTGAAGAAGAAAACCCCTGTGAGGAGTCCTATGCTTGACCAGTAGCATAAAAACAGAAACAAAAACCCCACTCCGCATGCTGAGAACCACTGTTCTAGAGAGCTGCCTGTAACGGAGGTGTTCACATTGAGGACAGATGGTGGCTGAGAATTAGAGGGGGATTTTGATCTTAAAGAGTCCTTCCAATCCCAGATTCTGTGATTCTGCATAGAGATATGATAATTAGAGCAATGAAACATACTTTGTGTGGACAACGATACAATGAAAAGAAAATTCTCAAGCTCAATTCTGCTTAGCTTTAGAACTAACTTTAATTGGACTTTTCCCTATAGTTATTACATAACGTATGGGGATACACACACACATGCACAATATCTACCTTGGAGAGAATTGTATTATTCTCAAAAGGAATTTAAGTATCCTTTTTTTAGGGTAGCAGAGAAACTATCAATGAATGTTCCTATGTTTTGGATATTTAGAAAATAAATCCTTGATTTGCTATCAGGGTGATTACAAATCATGTCTCCTAAAGTGTGATAAATTGATTGTCCATTTCTCCTGATTAGGCAGCAGATGGATTTTTGTTTGTCGTAGGATGTGACCGAGGGAAGATACTCTTTGTCTCAGAGTCCGTCTTCAAGATCCTCAACTACAGCCAGGTATTGCTATGCCCTTGTTGGTGGTGGGCACGGCAGGCAGAAATGTTGTCCTGTTCTTCAGAATAATTATAGTATGCAAGACACATGTGAAATTCTTCTTTCAAAAAATTCTAAACTTTTTAACAAAGAAATGAATTTAAGCTTAGAGACATCTTTTAATATTTCTCCCATTAAAAGATCTGATTCTCCAGCCTGAGCAAGAGCAAAGAGCAAGACCTTGTCTGTATAAAAAGTAGAACACTTAGCTGGGCTTGGTGGCATTCACCTGTAGCCCTGCTACTTGGGAGGCTGAGGTCGGAGAATCACTTGAGCCTACGCGTTTGAGGCTGCAGTGAGGTATGATGATGTGATTGCACTAGGCTACAGAACAAGACCCTGTCTAAAAAAAAAAACAGTCTGACTTGGATTTAATCAAAAGCATTATGGCTTTTTTATTATTGTAAAATGAATTCCTACAACTATAGAGTGGGGGCAGGGAGCAAGAGTCTATCTGCCAAGGGAGAAAGGCAAGCTGGTGATACAATACCAGGGAAAAAAAAACCTGGGGATCCACCCCGTACTGCAGTGACGTGTCACTCCTACCGCTGTTGAACTCAATAACCTTTTATGATCGTTTATAGGATCAAATAAGATTGACATTTATGGAAACCTCTAGAACAGAGCTTTTCATCTTTTACATCCCCAGATGAAAAATGTTTTATTCATTCATTCATTCACTCATTCACATACTGGTGTTTGCATGGAAGCTTGGTAGGCACAAGAATCAAAAGATCAAAAATGACATAGTGTTAAGGTGAATTTAATTTTTCCAAAGTGTTTTGCTCTTTTTCGTCTCAGCACAAAGGTATGGAGGAAGTTTCTGTTATCTCTGTTAACAGGTAAGGTGACTGAGGCATACAGTGTGACCTGGCCTGCTTAAGAACAGAGGTCGAATGTAGAGCTGGGGTCAGAGCCTACAGCCTGCACGCTCCTTCTGAGGTCTTCCAGGGCAATTTATGGGCATCAGAAGTGAATGAAAAAGAATTCGTATAGCCAAGGGTCTTGCCTTCGAGGAGCATGAACTGTTATATTTTTGAGCCCTTTTCCCCCCACATGTTATCAAAATCAATCTCCTCAGGCCTCCTCCCTGTGTCTGTATCTCGGCAAAGTGGTCAGATATATGTCCAGGTTCACATTTGCAATGCTTTAAATGCTTAAAGATGTATAATAAAGGCAAAGGTACAGACTATAAGCACTTGTTGCATGATTTGTTTTCCACATGGGGCTGATTTGTTGTTTCTTTTCACCCGTACAGAATGATCTGATTGGTCAGAGTTTGTTTGACTACCTGCATCCTAAAGATATCACCAAAGTCAAGGAGCAGCTCTCCTCCTCTGACACCACGCCCCGGGAGCGGCTCATAGATGCAAAAAGTGAGTGGAGGAGAAGGCCAGGCATGTCCTCGGCAGCCCACGCACAGGCGGCTGCCACCGAGCTCCGAGTGGCGGAAAGAGCCAGTGTGCACCGTGGGCTCAGCCTCTCTGTTCCCACTTCTTTCCTTTTTCTGGGACACCTAGGCTATCTTTGGCTAAATGGGATTATCTGTGTTCTTTTGTGTTTGTTTTATGTAAAGAAGAAAAAACTCAATGTCTAAATTTATTGGGAGAAAGTACAGCTACTTTGACGTGATTCTTTCTGATGTTTTAGATGTTTTTTCCAGAACCTAGAAATTCCCAGTTGTATGCTCCTGAGTTTATCGGAGTTTGATTTGTTCTCAAGCAATGCCTCATTACCTTGGCTGCCCCTCCTCACTTTCTTCTTAACGCATTGGAATCACCATTCACGTCTCCCCCGCTTCCTGCTCCTGCAGCCCCTCCTGCACCTCCTGTTGAGGCTGAGCCCCCATGGCCGTCTCCTCCATCCTGCGAGAGGCTCTGCCCTCACACAGTCTGAGTGTGGACCCAGAAAGCAGATTGCTGGGCTCACATCCTGGCCCCATCATTCACTAGCTGTGTGACCCTCAATAAGTTACTAAACCACTCCTCATCTGTGAAATGGAACCTGTTCCCCTGGGTTGTGAAGATTAAATATGCTGATACATAGGAAGCCAGCAGGACAGGTCCTGGCATGTAGTAAATGCGGTATCAGTGTTGTAGTCCCCTTGGCCCGGTGCATTCATGACCTAACTAGCGTCCTGCTTCCAAGCTCCCCATGTTAATCCCTGGAGAGAACTATCGCCAGAGGAATCTCCTCTAAAACACCCTTTTCATTAAGGCACCCTCTTCCTAAAAGTAAAATGTAGTCTTCCTTTATTGTCTGGCCATGACATTCTTTTAGTGACCTGAGGAGGAAAAGATGGATGGTTTTTGGTCCTTGCCTTTGAGGCTCTTACCAGGAAGTCAGGGGAACAAGGAGACAGACAGCAGCCTGCCTAGTAACGGGTACAGCCATGGAAATAGCGCCAGCATAGGGACGGGGCGCAAGGATAGGCAGCGCTGAGTACATGACAACGGAGGGGGGTTTGAAAAGGTGAACTAATGTTTGCCAGGTGATGAGGGGAGGGACAGGGCAGAGGAAATGATCTGTGGACACAGGGCGGGAGCCCCGTGGCCTGCTGAGTGCTACTGGACGAAACATGCAGGGAAGCAAAGGGCTGGACCACAAAGGCCTTTGGTCTGTGGAGACACAGTGAAGGGCCCTGAGCCAGGTGGGCCGGTCCTCTTGGCATTCTGGGAAGGACCACTGAGATGGCAATGTGGGCGGTAGACAGGAGGGGAGGGCTCGGGAGGAGCGCGGCAGCAGAGTTGCTTCCCTGGGGATGGCACGATGCTGTTCCCCCGCTTCTGCGCTGACACGCCGCCAGGGTTTTGTCAGGAGGCATGCACTTCAGAACCCCCAGGCTTCGCAGCACTGTCATGTTCCAGAGATTCTAATTTGGTGGCTTCAGACGGCTCAGCCCAGTAGACATGGTGTAAACTACAGACATTAGCCACGTGTATAATTTCACACTTCCTGGTAGCTACATTTAAAAAAGGAAAAATACGTGAAAGATTAATTTAAATCATATATTTTATTCAGTTCGATCAATCCAAAATATTTTTATTTGTTCAAGTAATAACTATAAAAATTAAGTTCTTTTACATTCTTTTATTATTATTATTATTATTATTATTTTTGTACTACGTCTTTGAAATCCTGTGTGCGTTTCACACTTGCAAGTCAGAAAAACTGCATTTCCAGTGCTCCATAGCCACCTGTGGCTGGTGGCTCCCACATTGGACAGCACAGAGACAGAATGGGGTCCAAGAATCTGGGTGCTGATACACAATCTGGGTGTTGATAGAATATCCTACAGCCAGGTTGAGAACGAAGGCAACCCTGGTCCCTCCTTTCCAGCCCGGGTGCTGCCTCCTCTGGGAAGCACAGGCTTTGCCATTTATTTGGCACTAATCATACAGCATCCTGTCATTGTTGGTCTTTTCTGAGTGCACTTCCATTTCCCTTTCTCCATCATAAGCTCCTGTTGGACAGGACCCCTGCACCGTGTTTATTTTTACCTCCTCAGAGCATCTCATTCATCCCTCTCGCAGCACATTCCGCACTGACAGCACACCTATCCCTATTGCGTGTGTTAGAGCCCAAATGGGGGAGAAATGTTAGTCTCATGTCATCACGATAAGTCAGTGAGGCAGTGAGGAAGGGGCTCTGTTCAAGGTCACACTCCCCCTTCCTGACAGACAACACTACTCTCAGTTTATCACATTTTGTGTATTGATTTGCAGCTGGACTTCCAGTTAAAACAGATATAACCCCTGGGCCATCTCGATTATGTTCTGGAGCACGGCGTTCTTTCTTCTGTAGGATGAAGTGTAACAGGCCTTCAGTAAAGGTAGAAGACAAGGACTTCCCCTCCACCTGCTCAAAGAAAAAAGGTAACAATTAACAGTTGTTTGAAGTCCTGTAAGGGGTAAGGCTGTGAGCTCACAGCCTGAGGACTTCCTAGCTGGCCAGAGTGGTGGGTCCTAAGGCATCGGCCAAGACCCTCTTGCCTTGCCTACGTGGGAGCCGCTGGGGGGCAGGGGAGATGCTGAGAAGCCCTGATGGGTAGTCACAGTGGCAGAGATTTGTGGGGAGGCTTCCTCTGTTCAGATTCTCTTTGTTCTAACGTGGTTGGGAAAGAATACTCTTAGCCATGGTCCCACCTGCCTTCTGAGTACCCAGCAGTCCACCAAAACTACTCTCCCTAGATCACCGAGGACCTTCGTGTTGCTAAATGCAATGGACACTTTTCTTTTTCTTCCTTCTTGAAGTGTTCTTCACTCGGACACTGAGGAGGGGCTCGGGTGGTTTCTAGGATTCCCATCACGCCACTCTCTTCCGCTCCCCTCCTGTCTGTCCTGGGGCTTCTCCCTCTGTCCACACTATGTATCGCTGAGGTCCTCTACTCCCTGGGGTCCTTATGCCCCCTAAATGCCAGCAACTTCCAAGTCGACATTTCCAGCCCAGACCTACAGATTCATAAATTAACTGATGACTGGATTTGCCTTTTAGGATATCTCAAGGGCCGTAGGAGTTAGCTGAGCCGCTCATCCCTCTCCATGTCTCCCACTATCACACGGCTCCGGGCCACCCTTCCCCCCTCCTCACCAGGTCGCTAACGCAGGCTGCACTTGCCTCTCTGTTCCACACGGCAGCCGGGTGGTCTTTCTGCCACTCTCCTCTTCAGACCCTTCCGTGTTTCCCCTCACTTTTAAAGAAAAGTTCAGAACACTTAACATGACCATGTAGCCCCCAACCCTGCCCTTCCTCCATACGGGTACACGCTGTCACCTCTACCTGGAACTTCTTCCCCCTCCCCGCCAGCTCCTCTCACCTGCTCACCCCTGCCTCTCCCTGCTTGTCTCTCACGCACCCTGCAGGCCGGCCGTGTAGTACGGCATACTACTTATAGGTGCAGTTATATAGTTATTTGTGTGATTATTTCTTAAAAGTCAGTCTCCCCTGCCAGACTTTAAATTCTGGAAGGGCATGTCTGATTTGATTTCCACCGTAAACAAGTAACTGGCACAGACCCTGTGTTTGGTCAACAATCCATGATGGTTTGTTTGTTGTTGAAGTCTGTAAGTGTTCCCTACTTAAAGTATTCCAAATAGGAATCTTTTCTCTGGTAAATGACACTAGCAACCACCCAATCTAGAAAAGTTGGAGTCATCTTCATTTTCTTTCTTTCCCTTAAGCCTGATATTCATATCAAATCTCAATTGTGTTATCTTAGACATTTTTTCTGCTGGCTGGGCATGGTGGCTCATGACTGTAACCATAGTACTTTGAGAGTCCAAAGTGGAAGGATAGTGTGAACACAGGAGTTCAAGACTAGCCTGGACAATATAGCAAGACCCTATCTCACACACAAAAAAACTTAGCCAGGGCGTTGGTATGTACATGTAGTCCCAGCTACTCAGGAGGCTGAGACAGGAGGATCACTTGAGCCCAGGAGTTCAAGGCAGCAGTGAGCAATAGTGGTGCCACTGCATTGGAGCCTGGGTGGCAGACCAAGACCCTGTCTCTAAAATACTTCATAAAAAAAGAAAAAAAATGTCTCATGCTTTCTCCTTCTGTCCCTGCCTTCTCCTCCTCTTCACAGCACTGTCATAGTTCAGTCCTCATCATCTCTGGTTGTATTATTGCCGCTGGCCCCTGAACCAGCATTCCCACTTCCGGTTTCTATTCTTGTTACAGTTCCCCCATCACTCTGCTACCAGAGCATCCAAACCATGATTTGATTTTGCTTTCTCCCTACTTAAGTATCTTTGGAGGCTTTCCATTTTCTGTCTGAAAAAAGCCCAATGCATTGGGTACCAAATAACCTAAGATCCTTGTCAACTCCCCCCAGCACTTCCTTTTTCACTTATACCCTCTTTGCTATTTCGTGTGCAAGTTCTGCCTCTGGTGTGTGCCATGGTGCATTCTCAGCCTTTACACATTCTAGCCTTTTGGCCACTGCTCATCTTTCTTTCTTCCTTTTTTTTTCTTTTTGAGACAGAGTCTCACTTTGTCACCCTTGGTAGAGTACCATGGTATCATAGCTCACAGCAACCTCAAACTCTTGGGCTCAAGAGATCCTCTTGCCTCACCCTTCCAAATAGCTGGGACTACAAGCTCCCAGCACAATGCCCAGCTCTTTTTTCTATTTTTAGTAGAGATAAGGTCTTGCTCTTGCTCTACTCTTAAGCTCAAGCAATCCACCCACATCGACCTCCCAGAGTGCTAGGATTATAGTCGTGAGCCACTGAACCTGTTCCTAATTGCTCATCTTTCTTGATCTACCTCCTACATTGGTTTTTCTGGAAAGCCTGCTTTTCCCCTCTCCGTAGGTAGTTTTAGATGTTCCTTTCTTGGTATACGTCATGCCTTACTAACATATCATACTGAATGACAGTTGTCTGTTTTTCTGTCTGCCTCTTTCCCCATACATTCGTTTTTGGAGAGTGAGGCCTTGTTTTTTACTTTTGACTCCCTTGCCATGTTCCACTCCACCATCAGCTGACTGTGTCTCCATCACCCAAACTTAGTGCTGACACTAACCACAGCCTTTACTTTCTAGCAGATCGAAAAAGCTTCTGCACAATCCATAGCACAGGCTATTTGAAAAGCTGGCCACCCACAAAGATGGGTCTGGACGAAGACAATGAACCAGACAACGAGGGGTGTAACCTCAGCTGCCTTGTTGCAATTGGACGACTACATTCTCACATGGTTCCACAACCGGTGAATGGGGAAATCAGGGTGAAATCTATGGAGTATGTCTCTCGGCACGCAATAGATGGGAAGTTTGTTTTTGTAGACCAGAGGTGAGAGTCTCCACATTATCCTTGAGCAGTGATGGTAGAGAATTTTCAGACCTAAGCTGGAAAGCAGAGAAGACTGGGCCATCAGCTGACATTTCTAAGAATGAAGAGATAAAAGTGATGAAGGTCTTTGCTAAAAATGAGATGGATTAGGATATCATCATATCACAGAGATTTTCTCTTGGCCATTCTTAAAGACAGTTAAATGGAGTGGCTTGATGTCCATGGCCAAAAGAGAATATAGTGGGCATACCATGTTCTCTGAATCTGTGGAATGTCCCATGACCACTGCTATGCTTGAAACTCTGGAGTCTAGGACTTAGAAACAATCCCAGTAGAACCTCCGTAAGTTGACCACCCAAAGGACTCTCATAAACAGGTCAACATGCAGGAGGATGAGATAAGGGACTAGGCCCTTGCTGTACTGACAAGTGCATGTGGTACATGTCCGTCTATGAAAATTAGATCAACTTCAGAAGCCGGTCAGTGTAGAAAGGGGGTCACCTGTGAGTCTCTACTGTATTTAGTCCTGAGCTGCCAGCAGAGTACTTACTGGCCATAATAGCTCATATGGCAATTCAAATTTGAATTTATTCAATTAAAATTAAAGATTCCATTCCCAGGCGCACTTGCCACATTTTAAGCATTCACCCGCCAACAGGTAGCTGATGGCACAGACATAGAACGATCTCATTACCACAGAAAGTCCTGCTGGGCAGCACCGCTCTAGCCCACCTTCCTCATTTTATGGATGAGCAACTGGGTCCCAGCCTGGGGACGGGCCTCCTGCAGGCTTCTCAACTAATTGGTGATAAACCAGACTGAGAACACAGATGCCCCCAATTTACCGCTGTCTTCAGAGCAGTCACAGGCTAATAATTTTTCTGGCTGCTGGAGCAGTCACAAAATGCTGGAGAAGGAAATAGCCACCTTTCAAGGTCCTTGTGGCCTTGGCTGCTGAAGCATTTGGTGTTTGGTTATCCTGATAAAAGTGGCAGTAAAATGGTGAAGCCTTGTGCCGGGATTTAGGTTTCCACCTCATTTTTATCTAATTAATCTTGTTACCATTTTAAAACTTGATTTCTTGTGATAAGAATCCCTTTAGTGGGCTTCTTTGCTTTGTTTTTCTCTGTTTTTATAGTGTTGATTAAATTCAGATGCCTTAAAAAAGAGAGAGAGAGAAAAAAAGATCCATACAGTAAGCTCGCTGAAAATCCACCCAGCTTTTTTGCCTCCAGCTTTGGCTTTGTTCCCATAGGTTTTAGCAGGGTTCATCCATTGCAAAGTTGGTATTAATCATCTCAATGGCTTTTTTTTCTTTTTTAAAATATCCTTCTTCCCTTTCAGGGCAACAGCTATTTTGGCATATTTACCACAAGAACTTCTAGGCACATCATGTTATGAATATTTTCACCAAGACGACATAGGACATCTTGCAGAATGTCATAGGCAAGGTAAGCTGGGCTTACGTTTAAAGGGTGCTCCGGGTTCTAGACTACTCCACATGCCCTTCCAGAGAAGGCTATACCCAGGCGTGTGGGAGTCAGCGAGCTCGAGCATCTTCAGGCTGAGGCTCCTGTGTGTCAAGGAAGCTCGTGCCTCCAGGCACCATTTATCCCCTTACAGACACCTCACCCTGTCCCCATAGCAGTTTTCCGTTCAGAGGGTTTACTTGGACCCTGTGAAGATTTGGAATGGCCTGCACAGATCTGATTCTCTTTTCCATACAAGCCTGCTCTGCCTTCTTGGCTACTGGTGTGGCCACGTATGCAGCCTCCTGAGAGGCTACATGGACCTGTTCTTTCACTGTGTTTCCACCAGATCCTATTCATTCACCTCGGACACGCATTTCTACAGAGTGCCCTTCTTACCATCACCACTGCCATGACCTCAGTTCAAACCCTTATGTCCCACAGAGACCTGTGATAGATCCTGGGGGGTTTATGTGTTCCCTCTTACCCAAATCCATTTTCCATAGTTATCCCATTTTTTTCTCAGCTAGATCAAGCCGTCTAATGTCACATCCCTGCTTGAAAACTTTCTACCTTTAGACTCAAGCCTAGCTGGGTCTAGTGGCTCACACCTGTCATCCTAGCATTCTGAGAGACCAAGGTAGGTGGCTCACTTGAGCTCAGGAGTTTGAGACCAGCCTGAGCAAGAGCAAGACCCCATCTCTATAAATAGCTGGGCGCTGTGGTGGGCGCCCAGCTGCTCAGGAGGCTGAGGCAAGGGGACCACTTGAGCCCAAGAGCTTGAGGTTGCTGTGAGATAAGAAACCATGGCACTGTACCCAGGGTGAAAATATAAGACTCTGTATAAAAAAAAAAAAAAAAAAAAAAAGGCTCAAGCCCAAACTCCTGTAACGGGCCTCAGATTCAAAGCCTATCACCTCCTGGCCCCAAGCGGCCTCCTCAGCTTCACTCCTCACCTACCTGCAGAGCATCACACTGCACTGACCATCAGTCCCTGCCCCGCCAGGCCCCGCCATCCCTCAGGCACTGCCGGGTTCTTCCCTCCCTCCTCTCGGCAAACTTGTGCTTGTCCCTCCAGACTCTGATCTCTTCCTCTGTGTAGCCTTTGCTCACCCCTCCTTGAGGGCAGGAATCATATCCTGTCTCCTCTTCTATCACCAGTGCCTGGGACATAAAAGGTGCTCTTCATATGCTTATTACATGCTTATTACAGTAGTGAGTGGCCTCCATCAATTCCAGTGTCCTTAAAAACAAGATAAGTGCGGTACTGCCTTTGGGAAATGTGATAGGAAAAGAGCATGGCCCCTTTGGACAGTGCCTTCTCATCTGTTGGCGTTCACATCCAAGCCAGATGTATAGGATGCAGTCAGTAATTTTATAAACTCTGGAAAATAGTGACAGATTCACAAATGAATTGAAAGGTTCTGAGTTAGACCCTCAAAACAACCTGTTCTCTGGAGTGCTGACTGCTGGGGCTCCCTTGGCTTATTAAAGAATGGCGGTGTTGAAGCCTGTGTGCCTTTACCACTTGGTATTGTATTGTGTTTGATTTGTTGGTCTGCAGAAACAACACTACTCATGGTTTCTTTGCATTTTTAGTTCTACAGACGAGAGAAAAGATCACAACAAATTGCTATAAGTTTAAAATCAAAGATGGTTCTTTCATCACGCTGCGGAGTCGATGGTTCAGTTTCATGAACCCTTGGACCAAGGAAGTAGAATACATTGTCTCAACCAACACTGTTGTTTTGTAAGTGTCTTTCCTGTAAGTGCTTTCCTATTCAGAAGCCCCTATTTCAGAGATGCCTTGAGCTCCTTACCTGGGAAAGGGGGTACAGGCAACAACCAGTGTCACATACTTTTAATACCATCTTGCTAGTGCCCTGTGAAGCCACAGGATTGGCAGAAGACAGAAAGGGTTGTTAAAAGGCAAACTTCAGTACTCTATCATGCAGGCCCCAGCTTGTGGAATTGCTCTAGGAAAGAGCAATATTTCCTTCCAGATAAAGCAGTCAGTCTTTGAATTCCACAGGCCCTGCAGGCGAGGCATCCGCTTGGACTGCCATGGAGGGAGGAGGTTGACCAGTCCATGAAAGGCTGGGCTTGGCTGAGGATAGGTAGGTCTCCATGTCTACCAGGAAGGTGGCCTGAGCACTGGCAACTGAAACTTCACCTTAAAAGGCTGCCACGTGCAAGGTGAGCAGGAGAAGAGAAGGAGCCTCTCTGTGGCCAGGCCTGCTCTCACGCCTTCTTCTCTGTGGTGTCCAACCCCACCTGTGGTCAGAGCTGAGCAAGGGGCTGGGGCTGCGTTTCCTGCAGCTCGCAGGAGGAGGCACTATCACAGGGGCAGTGGCCTATTGCTGCTACCACCACTGCTGGACCGTGTCCCACACAAATTAGGAAGGTCTAGGCAGGTAGTGAGGCCACAGGCCGGGATGCTGTCCATCATGCTGTCAAACAGTGAGAAGACGTGTTCAGCCACTCAGACACACACTTCATTTTCTGGCCTGTCCAGGTCCAGAGTGGACACCGGGCACTTGGCCAAGGTGAAAGGTGCACGGTTCTGAGCAGGCCTGACTCACGTTTCCTTATTGCTGGGATGTTCACAGAGCCAACATCTTGGAAGGCGGGGACCCAACCTTCCCACAGCTCACAGCGTCCCCCCACAGCATGGACAGCATGCTGCCCTCTGGAGAAGGTAACTATGTACTGCGGGGGCGTGGGGCTTGCCCATGAGAAACTGTTTGTGGTCAGTACCCTCCCCCCAAGTATTCGGGGTTCCCACCATCACATTCTGTGGAAGAAGGGATGTGCTGCTGACTTCCCCATGAGCGCTAAGGACGCTGTCATCTTGCTTTCTCTGTTGAGCTTGAACTACTGAGAACTCACTGTTGCCCTTGCCAAAGTTGCCTGGACTCTAGAAGGCCTTGAAATAACCAACTCCTTGTTCCTATTGTGCTTTCCTCCTGTGTTGCCTGATGGCTGTGATGTGCTCTTTGGTGACTGTCACAGGCTCCTGTGTTGGGAGGAAGGTGTCTGTCAGTGCTGGGGTACGTGTCTCCACCCCTGCTCTCCACACTGGGCTCGTCCATCTGGGACCACCTCCGCACGCTTCCATCCCCCTCTGTCGGTGGCTTGCCATCCACATTTTAGCCCCCATCCCTCTCCTGCACTCCAGATCTGTCTCGCCAGTTGCCTCTGAGACAGAGCCACCTAGAGTCAGAAGTGCCCGAGATTCAGAATATCCTAAACTGATTTCCTGCACTCCCCACCTGACTGGTTGTATAAACCAGAAACCTTGCCTGCTGCCTACCTCTCCCTCATTGTATCTAAACGTGAAGTCCTGTCCCTTCTCTCTCTTAAACTTCAACACCACTGTCGGGGCTCGCCCTCATCTGCTGCCCGGGTTATTGCAGGTAACTTCCTACTGCTAGTCTCACTTGCCCTGCCCTGTCCTCCACTAGCCTTCATCCTCCTGCAGGGGGCGTTCTATCAGCGCAACCTCATTCAGTGCCTCCTCCACGTGGAGTCTGCTGTCACTCCCCCATTGTGGGCCCTGCCCAGTCACATTGGTATGGTGACCAAGGCCCCTCCTGACCCGCCTGCTACCTGCTGCTCCAGTTGTGTATATGGCACCCTTGTCAGTCATGAGGAATGCCTGGGGGTAGTCTCCCAAGGTTTCTCCTGCCTCAGTGCCCTTGCACATGTTAATTTGAACTCACTTATCAAGATTCAGCTCAGACTTAACCTTCTCCAGAAAGCTGCACCTGACCCTAGATGAGTCAGGCACCTTGTGCTTACCTGTCAAACTTACCGCACTTTGCTCTAGCCATCATTCACCTTGTCTGTCTCCTCGTTAGACTGTGAGCTCCTTGAGAGCAGGGACTTTTCTCTGGAACCCTCGCACATAGCACAGTGATCTTCAGCAAGCATTCGTGTGAGTGCTTGAAGGGAAAGAATTAGATGCTTTCATGTTAACATGTAGGCCTCTGATCCTAGAAGGAAACTGGAGTCTTTCCCTGCTGGTTGCCTCTTCCTGATGAGCTATGGCTCTAATATTTCTCAAGGCACAACCCTGATGTTGAACTTCAAGTGGATCATGGGATGAACTGGTTTTAATTTAATACATTATAGCATTTCTTCCTTAGTTTTCCCTTTCCCACTCTCAGATTCCTTTGTTTTAGGTGGCCCAAAGAGGACCCATCCCACTGTTCCAGGGATTCCAGGGGGAACAAGGGCTGGGGCAGGAAAAATAGGTCGAATGATTGCTGAGGAAATCATGGAAATCCACAGGCAAGTAACACCTTCTAGTTACTCCTTAAACCAGTGGTTCACAACTCAGGGCAGTTTAACCCTCAGGGGATGTTTTAATGTGTCTAGAGACACAACCAGGTGGGAGATGGCTGCTGAACATCTAGGGGATAGAAACTAGTGATGCTGTTTGGTAAATATCCTGCAGTTCACAGGACAATTCTCCCACTCCTCGTACACATCGACAAATTATCCAGTCCAAAGTGTCAATAATGCCAAGATCCAGAAATCCTGCTTTTGGAGGATGGACGTACATTAACACCATGAGACTGCGAGGGTGAAGCTGAGAACTGCCAGGGAGCGATCTGGGCCTTAACAGACATTCACTTCTTTCAGTGAAAAAGCCACTTAGGGTTAGTAATAGAGGCAGCGAGGCAGCTCTCTCTGGGGCAGCTTCCTTTCCACATGAAAGGAGAGCTGGGAAGCAGCCCACCTGGGCCTGTCTACCTGACTGTGCCTAGGAGATTCACTTAAACCTTTTACTCTGTTGACTCAAACCATAAACGAGAGGCACTATCTTCTAAATACTGTATTAGGATTGCGAGGGGACTCAGGAAAATTCCTTGAATACAGCCTCACATGTAGTGGATGTGGAAAAATTAATTAAGAGTGGGGTTTAAGAGCAGTCATTGCATTATTGTAAGTCTTTCTGAATCTGAGGGATGGAGAGGGCGGTAACCAGGTTCTTCAGAGTGCAAACTTTATGTAACATAATCATAGAAAAAGGAAAAATAGACAAATATCCCCTGCTTTCCCTAGATTGAGTCTCAGGAGAATTGGAGGCTAGTCTGTTTTCCAGTTGGCAATGGAGGTGTCTTAGTTGGGTATCACAGATCTGTTCCAGCCCCACAGGATTGGTAGATATGGCCTCTGCAACAGGAGGGAAGAATGGGGATGGTGTGCAGTATAACCAGCTTCTGACCAGCCACTGCATACCCTGTACTTTGCTTGAGACCATCTAAGAACAGTATGAAACAGAGTCCTTGACCTCACGAATCTTGAAGTCCTTGAGAAGTCTATTAATAGTAGGAAAGGGGGGTTCTGGGCATGCTGGCTTATGCTTGTAATCCTAGCACTCTGGGAGGCTGAGGTGGGTGGACTGCTGGAGCTCAGGAGTTCCAGACCAGGCTGAGCTAGCCAGGCGTTGTGGCAAGCTCCTATAGTCCCAGCTACTTGGGAGGCTGAGGCAAGAGGGTCACTTGAGTCCAAGAATTTGAGGTTGCTGTGGGCTGTGACACCATGGCACTCTACTAAGATTGACAAAGTGAAACTCCATGGCACTCTACTGAGAGCAACAAAGTGAGATTCTGTCTGAAAAAAAAAATAGTAGGAAAAGGGGAGAGTACATGAGCTGAAGCAAACAAGGGAGGAAAAATTTGAACTTGGTCTTAGCCAGCGTTTTTAGTGAGTTGGGCAGAGGGTGGGGGTATTTGCTCTAAAAGAGCCATGCATACTCTTGAGTAGGCACGTGAGTGGCATGTTCGGGGTCAGGGATCAGGCCATCTAACTGGACAGTTCTGTGTAGGATGGAGCCACAGAGAATGATGGCAGATTAAGAATCTCAAGAAATGATGCTGAGCAGTTTGGAAGAAAATTGTATTACCCTGTTCATTGTAGGATGCTGAGCAGGCATCCAAAGTGTTGTGTTCAGCTTTGTGGAAGTTGGATTAGAATAGGGAGAGATGAAGGTGGGCATGTTTAATACCCCAGGAATGAGGACTTATCCTACAGTGATAATGCCAAAAGAGAAATCAGTAATCTAAGAAGTAGGTGCCGATGAAATAAGGAATGAAGAAAAATAGAGAACTTCGGAAAAAACGGAGAACCTAGGGAAAAAGACCTAAGTAGGAGAAAGGTGGGAGACGGCAGTTACTAGCCATCTGTGTGTGCTGAGTATATCATATATAATTGTATCCTGCCTTTAAGGAGTTTATAATCCAGGAGAGAAAACTTGTTAACAAACAAACCAGTGTAGCCAAAAACTTTTCAAAGATGAGTACAGGTTCGGGATCACCCAAAAGCTACATTCATCTGTGTAGGAGCAGAGAGCCTCACACACTTCCCACCACGTTCTCCCTAAACTCTAGCCCCAGTGCCAAATGATTGCTTACTTATGTGAAGTCCTTCAGCCTGACAAGAATTTAGGTGGATTTTCAGTTCTATAAGCCTGCCATGCTGAGAGACGTGCTAGCTGAGAAAGAGCTGGACATGTTTTTTTATCAGCTACTGCTTTAGAAGGCTGCTATTATTAATGCTACTTGGCTATTTTTCAGACCCTGGTATCCTCCATTTTCTAAGAGTATTTACTAGGTAAACAGTGATTGTAGGGAAAAGGATAAATTATTTGCTGTGGATTCTAATATTAAAGATGGAGGTTAAACTACTAAGGTCTCCTCCAACTCATCTGGAGTCTATGAAGAAATAAAACTGGTCACGCATTTGGAATTCCCCATCTTGAATCCAAACTCTAATCCAAGGGTTTGTCAATGAGATGGGACTTCAGGGTCTGTATTCTAGATCAGGTGCCTGCAGAACAAATCCAGTTCCTCACCTGCTTTCTTAAAGTTTTATTGAAACACAGCTATACTCACTCATGTATAGATTGCCTATGGCTTCTTTCAAGCTATAGTGGCAGAGTGGAGTAGGTATCTTGGAGACCACATGGCCTTGCAAAGCCTAAAACAGTTACTATATGGCCCTTACAGAAAAAGTTTGCCAATCCCTAGGCTAGATCTTCATCCTCTTTCTCATTCCTACCCTTTGACAACACACACTCCTTTGGGGTGGGGGAGGGGGGAAGGCAATATAACTGTTTTTTTCTCTGACAGGATAAGAGGGTCCTCGCCTTCCAGCTGTGGCTCCAGCCCATTGAACATCACGAGTACACCTCCCCCTGATGCCTCTTCCCCGGGAGGCAAGAAGGTGAGTGAGGCTCATGACTCAGGCTCGAGAGCCTCTTGCTCAAGTTCTGAGTTGTTGAGGGTAGGAGTATAGAATTAACAATTGTGGTTGCTGAAACAAATTGTGCTCTTTTTTCTCTTTGAAGTAAATGCATCTGTGTGAGGCCGGGTACAATGCATACTGGTGGGGCTAGGGAGGCTTGCTGATATCCTCAGAGAATTTATTCCCTATCAGTGGAGGAGGGCAGAAAGAACATTCTAAAGAATGGGGAGTTGTCAGTTTATTTCTGAAGGAGCAATTTGAGAGTTCCCAAGAGAGGAGGATTAGTGAGTACCTCACACAGAAGTATCACATCCTGTGCCAGGAGTTTTCAAGGGAGAAAATATTATTGGTGTTTAGGGAGGGCAGCCACTGGAAGTCAAGCCACATTTTACAGCTGCAGAATACTGGGGAATCTGCTGCCTGAGTTTCCTCTGATGTCACTGCTTTGGGTACAAGTAATTTATCAGCCACTGGCCTTCAAGAGCTGCCTAGAAGACCATACTATAAAGAGGTTTAGAACTCACTAATCTGTTTTCATCTTTCCCAGAGAATTTACAAGCCCAGGCCTATGTTAATTGTAAATTATACATCTTTTTATAGTGCCTGATGTCAACATAGATTGGGACAGCCCAAAGGCAAACATTTTGGACATGGTATCTTCCTTTTCTATCTCCCAAATCAGATATAGAGAATATTAAGAATTTAAGTAAGTAGGACTCTATCAAAAGCAGGGCAGGGTTTTCAAAACTGGGGTCACCAAAAGTTCAAGTTACCAAGAGCTTGGTGGGATGGGGGCAAGGGTGGTTGGTAAGGAGAGAGAGGAAGAGCAGGACTCCTACAAGGGCAGCAACAGTATTTTACATATGAATCTTCTGTACAAGTTTCTATTTCACAATGGGGTTTACTCCCCTTAAAAAGTTGAAAGTCAACAAATTAATGAGTAAGAACACAGCCACAGTACAGTAAACTGGGTTTGAAGCCTGGCATTGCCTTGTATTGACCCACTGGAAGTCAAGCCACATTTTGCAGCTGCAGAATACTGAGGGATCTGCCGCTTGACTTTGAAGCCTGTCATTGACCCTGCACGACTTTTAAGCCCTAGTTTTCTTTATAATGTGGCTAACATTGGTTACAACAAGAGCCAACAACTCTGCACTTGAGGGCCGATTATGAGATAATACAAGTGAAAGTGCTTGGACCACGGAAAATGTCATTTATAAGTGAAGTCTGGGCTTGGTATCCCCACCCACTGCTTGCTGCTTGTTCTTCTGTTATGCCTGTAGTCCTTCCACACCGGATCACCATCTGCTTAGGTTGGTTTTTCCATCTCTGCTTCTCAATTCAACTCTAAGGCACTTGACTTCCTGTCATTACCTAAAGAACAAGAACTTTTGTATGCATTCTCTCATCTTATTATCACAATTTTATAAATGACAAAAATCCAGGCTTCCCAGCATTTGTTAATATGTATGGCCCCAAACTATGATCCTAGTCCTATGATTTCCAGTTCTTTTCATATCAATGACTACCAGAAATCCAAAGCTATGCTCTGCATCATAAAGCTCCAAGTATTTCTGAGGCATTGATGAATTCCTTTTCCCTTTGGGCTTATACAGATGTTCTGTGAGAAGAAATTCTAAGTGTATTCTTACAGCCTGAACAAGATGGAATTAAACATTACAGCAGCATTAAATGATGTACCAGACTTCAAGAGTAAAGGTGGCCCCAAAGGTTCCCAGCCCTCCCTAGTCACCTTCAAATTTGGCAGGTCCAAAACTGAACCATTTAGCCTGCAATTGTTTCAGTCAGGATCAAGCTAAAAAGGGAGGCTAATTCACATCCAAGTCATAGTCTCCCTGCCTCCCTCAAAAAATAATTCCAGAAAGGAGGTAGGCTAAGTGAGCCTCCACAGGTCCCAGGAGAGTATGGACATCCAGAAGCACTAAGGCAGGTTCAGATAAAATGGAATTTCTACAAATGTCTTCTATGGTATTCTGGGAAGGGGGCTGGGGAGCAAGATCCTGTGAAGGGTCTACAAGGTCAAAGCTATTTTCGTAATAATATTAAAACATTAATTTTTTCACTGTGTTGATAAAAGCAATGTTGGTAAAACTGCTGTTTTGTCCAAATTGGAGCAGTGGCACCAAACTGCACTAGTAATATTGTATTCTTCACAACCACACACTTTGAATAAAAAAATAAGGAATTTAGAAGTCAGTTCATTTAAGAACATCCTTAATGAAGCAGTAAAAATAACTACTTTCATAACGGCCTTTAGCACCTATCTTTTTAATACTTGACATGACAGAATGGGAAATATGCATAAAATGCTTATGCTACAGACCAAAGTATGAAGTTTGTCCCAAGAAAAAGCACTTGTGTAAGTATGTAAGTTGTGAATTAGCTGCTTTATTCCTGGGACATCATTTCTACTCTTGCAAACTACGGTTACTCAGTCTTGGGTATTTTGCATGCTTTTTTTTTTTTTTAATGAATGAAGCAACTTTCTTCAAGGAAAACAACTTGACAATATTTTTTAACAATGACAAATTTTGAGCTTTCAAGCAAAAATTGTAATTTTTAGAAAACTTGTATCTGCTTGAGCTTGAGAGGTTCCCAAAACTTATAGTGTTTGATAAGATAGGTGGTGTTAGTAATGGTGATGTTTTGATGCTGTATAATGAAGAGTGTCAACATTTGGAAGATCTGCATAACTCAGTGAGGCAATTATTTTCTAAGATTTTCTCTCTCTCTCTTTTTTTTTTTTTCATTATTTATTTATTTATTTTTTGCAGTTTTGGCCAGGGCTGGGTTTGAACCCGCCACCTCTGGCATATGAGGCCGCAACCCTACTCACTGAGCCACAGGCACCGCCCTTTTCTAAGATTTTCTAAGTAACCAATGCAAGATATTTCAAAATCATTCAAGGGTAAAAGATCCATCCTAAAGGTCAGGGATAAACCAATGGACTTTAACAAAGTACAAAAAAATTCAGTGATATGTTTTCAGATTCCACATTGCAACTAGCCTTTAAGAAACTAATATTTGTTGAGGTTTTTAGGTAGTATCAAAGGAGGATATCTCAATTATTTAGGGGGCTAATTAAAAATGCCTCTCTTTCCAACTGTATATCTGTGGGGAGGTTGCAGTTCTTTCATATACTTCAATCAAATAATTGATTTTAAATGAAGGGACTCCAGACATTCCTTCCAGTGGCCTATTACCAGGACAGGCTCAGGAGAACCCAGGTTATCCATATTCTGACAATTCTTCTGGAGAACCAGTCTATTTAGATAAATTATTAGACTTGTAAAATGTAAAACAGTGATACTCTTTTCTCAGTAATTTTTTGTTACTGGTTTGGAAAACCATTATTTTTTTCATTAAAACATGTAATGAGTTTATTATTTTAAGAATATATTAATTTTGAATATAAAAAATATTGATAAATACAACCTACATTAAAGTTCTTTGGAGTCCTCAATTTTTTTAAGAGTTGAAAAAATTGAACCGTGGAAATTAAGAAAATTATAATGCCACCTACTGGCAAGGTCGGAAATCACTGCTTCTGAAATTCATCAGCAACTAGACTCTTTGCTCACCCCATCCAAGTACTTCTAAAAGGATGCTTGTCCGAGACTCAGCTAGGGGAAGAAATATTGGGGGTTAGGGGAAAGCACTGGGAGCATGATTTGAGAGTGAGCCATAATTAGAGTTCTGCTACTGAGTTACAGTAAAATCACATTCCTCAGTAGAGTATCTTAAGAACGTAAATGACAGGTTACCGAAGTTAGCACCTATAGTATACCTGGTGTTAAGAGATATACTTCTAGTGTTTTATTCATTTGTAACTTCTTTTCACAGTTTGTTAACAAGTCCACTTATTTCTTCTAAAGCAACGTCTTGCTGTAAGATGTTTTACTCCCTTACAGGAGAACTGCCCACCTGGGTTCACTGGAGTTTAGGCCTTGGCCTTAAAGAAATATGTGGGCAACATGATTCCAAGTAGCTGAATGCTCTTCAGGATTTTATTCAGCTTTTAAATTGCCTGTATGGGCTAAATCAAATGAAGACAAAAGAATAGTTTAGGGGAGAAGTTTGTTCTTATTGTGACCATTCCCAATAGTCCTTGTTTGAAATCATCCAAGAACTTGACGCTAGTCAAAGCTTCCCTCTCACCCCATCTTCTTTCCAACATGCTTCATTTTCTTGGTCATTATACATGATACTAATTGAAAATTACATATAGGAGTAGAAAATGTGATACTTTTCCTCTTTTGTTTACAGATTTTAAATGGAGGGACTCCAGACATTCCTTCCAGTGGCCTATTACCAGGACAGGCTCAGGAGAACCCAGGTTATCCATATTCTGACAGTTCTTCTATTCTTGGTAAGTGGTATTATTATTCATTTCCATTGCATTGAGGTTACAAAACCTCTGGCATAAAGTTTTAAGAAATGAACTGAGGCTAGGCAGAGGGACCCATACTTATAATCCTAGCACATTGGGAAGCTAGGTGGGAGGATTGCTTGAGCTCAGGAGTTCAAGACCTGCCTGAGCAATATAGCAGGACCTTGTCTCTACAAAATATATATTTAAAAAAATTAGCCAGATATGGTGTATGCATATAGTCCCAGCTGCTTGAACCCAGGAGTTTCAGGTTGCAGTGAGCTATGATGCCCACTACCCTCTACCTGGGGCAACAGAGCAAGACCCTGCCTCCAAAAAAAAAAAGGACTAAATTATACATAACAAAGGAAAAACTTGATAAGAAAAATAGTAGATAACTTTAACATTTATTTAAATCTCTTCTTCAGTGTTGACTTTAATGTTCAAATTTTGGTGGGGATCCAAGTTTGTCCCTGGTGAGCAGCACCTGTGGCTCAAGGAGTAGGCCACTGGCCCCATATACCAGAGGTGGTGGGTTTAAACCCGACCCCGGCAAAAAGCTGCAAAAAAAAAACCAAGTATGTCCCTAGAACTCAAGAGAAAGTAAGTTAGACCTGCCTAGACCGAGGCTTTCTCATCTATGTGGCATGGTCTCTTATGGTCTCTTCAGAGGGAAGGGCAATGTAGGTTTAGAGATAAAGCCTAGAAGAGTGATCAGTACACATTTCAGAGAGTATTAAAAATCAGTAAGTGAAGAGAGTTTGCTTCTTCCATCATATTCATTTTTGTCTCTACTTGTCTTTCTAGATCTTTTTTCCTAATGTCTCCCTTCCTGTTTGCCTTTCTTTCTACTATTCCCTTCCCTTAACAGGTTACATTAAGACTATTTAAATGAGATTGATGCAAATACTTTTAACATTTACTGAATTTTAAGCACTGTGTTCTCATTTCTAAGAAGTTGGTTCCTTCCTCTGAAAAATAGCAATGTAAAAATAATAAAATTATAACCGTGTGACCCCAAAAGCAGTCCCTCTTACCCTATTATTACACATGTGCTTAGGAATTGCTTGGTTTTTCTAAACCTGTTTTGGTACTTTTGTCACTGACCAGTCCTTATCTCCTCCCACAGGTGAGAACCCTCACATAGGTATGGACATGATAGACAATGACCAAGGATCAAGTAGTCCCAGTAATGATGAAGCAGCAATGGCTGTCATCATGAGCCTCTTGGAAGCAGATGCTGGGCTGGGTGGCCCTGTTGACTTTAGCGACTTACCATGGCCGCTGTAAACACTACATGTTGCTTTGGCAACAGCTACAGTATCAAAGTGCATTACTGGTGGAGTTTTACAGTCTGTGAAGCTTACTGGATAAGGAGAGAACAGCTTTTATGTACTGATTTCATAAAAGCCATCTCAGAGCCATTGATACAAGTCAATCTTATTATGTATAATTTCAGACAAAGTGGAACTAAGCCTGCTCCAGTGTTTCTTCATCATTGATTATTGGGCTAGCTGTGGATAGCTTGCATTAATTGTATATTTTGGATTCTGTTTGTTTTGAATTTTTTAATCATTGTGCATAGAGCATCATTGGTAGCTTTTATATGCAAATGGTCATTTCAGATGTATGGTGTTTTTACACTACAAAAAAGTCCCTCATGTGGATATTTCTTATACTAATTGTATCATAAAGCTGTTTATTCTTCCTTGTAAGAATCCTTTACTATAAATATGGGTTAAAGTATAATGTATTAGACAGTTAAATATTTTTAATAAATGTTTCCCTTGTTCTATAAATACTGTTCCTGATTCAAATAATTAGAAAAAAAATTCCACATGCTGCAGTGCTGGATCTCCAGTTTCTACAGACGGTGTTTAAGGATGAGCCACACCAGTAACATTTGCAGAGCCTTTCTGGCCTTCATAACAATTCTGGGGTTTGCATAATTTCCACATACTTCTGTCTTAAAATAGTTCATTTGTAAATTGTTGCAATTTATATTTACGTGAGAACAAAGATATTACTGTTTACACACAAATTTCAAATCCTCTGAAGTTATCAATTCCAGACTATACGTGACAAATTGGTTTCTCTACTGCTATCCCTCTTAACCACTATTTGCAGTTGTATGGCTTCAAACATTAAGTGACCCAGACTCAAAACACCTAAATATTTCTGATTCCTTCTTGAATTGGACCACAGAATATTTAAAATAGTATTTGCATGAACATTTTGCTAAGCAAAACATCAAAGTACAATAGAAAGAGCATTGAACTAGTATCAGAAACTGGCTCTGAAACTTAGGGTACTATATGACCTAGTACATTCATTTTGCCCTTCACATAAGATTGGACTAGAAAATATTATGTTTTCAGCACTAGTATTATTTTGGATTACATAAATCCAAAATAAGTATATTGACCTAGTAAATTCATTTGCCCTTCACATAAGATTGGACTAGAAAATATTCTGTTTTCAGCACTAGTATATTTTATAATTAGTAGGGAATTTGAGTGCCTCATCACACATATAAGAGTTCCTTGAGCTACTATTTGATTTCTAGTTATACCAGCAATACAGGTAATCTGCTAATTATGAGACTAAAAACCTGGTCAATGTGGTTATTAATTTGGTCAGAAACATTAAAACAATGGAATTTTATTTTGATGAAAAACTTGAGTTTACAATCATTTAGTAAATGAAGAGCAAACATTTCATTTTCCTATCCCATAACTCTTAAGAAAACAAAGCATTAGTAAATAAATATCTGTCAACAGATTAAGGGTAAGGCAGACTGGATAATAAACCACCTCTGATGTTCACAATCCCTGCATGTAACTCACTCTAAAGGGTGAAATGGCACAAGAGATAACCGAACTGTTAATATGGGCACTGAATCTCATCCTACCATTCAAATAAGCCCAAGATAAATATTCATTTTTTGCACATCATGGGCAGCAAACTTATACACATTTTTACTGAAGGAATACTTTGATAGAAGCACTTATTTAAGTTATATTGTGCATCACAACTATAAAATGGCTTGAACAGTTCCATTTAACCACCATTTATAAAGTGCAACTATATAATGTTCTGCATTTTATCTGGGGTGTGATGAATATCAATCTAGACTGAAAGCACCCCAGTTGCCAATTTTCACCGCTTCTGAAAAGACCTAAATGTGTGAAAAAGGACTGTTCCCCCATACAAAGAACCAATTTCACAAACCTACTGGTAAACAAATACATTTATATAACTGGAACTTCAGGATGCTAGAGTTGTACTCATTTAAAAAACCATTCAGCTACCTTTGGTCTTTAAAAAAGCCTACACTGCAATATCCTAAACATTGTTATGCGCATCTCACAATGAAGGAGAGTGGCCTTGCAGTGCAGAATGAGGAAGAGTACAACGTCACTGTGAAGAGTAGCATGCTATAGTTTCAAAGATCAGCATCACAGCATTGGATTCTGTGCATCAGGATCGAGGTCGTTGTTGCCAGATGGGGGGTGGATAGGGAGAATATCCAGTTCGTCCACTTGAGGGGTTGGATGCATGACTACCAGCTGGTCCTGGGGAATGTCTGCGGCAGCGGCTGCAAGGTTGGTGATGGATTTACTCTTTACACACTGAAAGTCTACATGCCGACTCTTTCCTTCTTCCTTCTCCCAGGACATTCGAATAAAGGGTCTTTGAACATAGTTGTAAATCACTTCTGGGCGGCCTCCAGGCCTTTTCTTTACTTTTTCTTTGTAGGTAGGATAACCTGGAGGAAAGAAAAGTTTTAAAAACAGGATACACATATATGCAAACATTTTGCACTCAATTTTGCCTGGGAGGACTTTTCTGTCATAGATCCTGAACAAGTAAAAATTGAAGGGAAAACAATATTCCATTTACCTACTCAATAACCAAAAACAAAAACCCTACTGATTTAATTCATGTAACCTATCACTATCCTTCCAGTTAATACACTAACCACCAGAAACATTCTTAAAGTGGGAATACAGAGGGGATTGGTTCCCGGCACAATAGTATATGGTCTAGAGCAGATCTTGGGCTCTAACTATATATCCTTGGTATCCCTAAAGCATTTTCTTCACAAGAATTGTCTGACTTAAAGGCTTGCAGTTTACTGCCAATTAGTCTTCTACTTTCCTTAAACCTAAGCCTCATGTCCATATTGCTTTGGATTTTTTCTTTGCCTTTTTTTTGAGACAAAGTTTCACTATGTCACCCTCAGTAGAGAGCTGTGGCGTTACAGCTCACAGCAACCTCAAACTCTCGGGCTTAAGCAATTCTCTTGCCTCAGCCTCCCAAGTAGTTGGAACTATAGGCACCCACCACAACGCCTGGCTATTTTTTTGTTGTAGTTGTCATTGTTGTTTTAGCTGGCTTGAGCCGGGTTCAAACCTACCAGCCTCAGTATATGTAGCTGATGCCCTACCCACTGAGCTACAGGTGCCACCCTTCTTTGCTTTTTTGTTAAATGACAAAGGGCTGTACTGCTCAGCAGGCAGTTCTAGATACTTCTATACCTAGGTCAGGAAGGTGAACATTTTAACCTCCTGTATCATTTTAACATTACTACTCCCCCAAACCAAGCAGTCTATTTAGATTCATGTTTCCAAAGCAGCTTTACCTAATTATTAATACTTTCCTCCTTTGAATCACAGTCACTGAGAAGTGACAACTGGTAAGGACAACCCTAAACTATTACAAATCCCTTCCCTCCTTTTTACTAGTAAGAAGTGCTAGTTTGGACCAGGGATTAGCAAACACTTTCTGTAAAAGGCCAAACAGTAAATACTTCAGGATGTGAGTCACAAGGTGTCTAATGAAACTACTCAACAATGCCACTTTAAAGTAAAATCAGCCATAGAGAATATGTAAATGAATGAGCCTGTGTATGTTGCAGAAAAACTTAGTATTTATAAAAAACTAGTTATTATGCCAGCTCATGGACCAATCAGACCATGATCAGATTCATAAAAAAACAGAAAGGCCTCAAAGAGTAGGGGTTCAATGATCACTACATAAAGGAATGTACATAGATACCATTGCTAGCTAATATATTTTTTTAGCCATGTGTGGAGTGTGTATGTCATGGGAGTAAAGGAGACACACAGAACATGAGCAATGCTAAAAACCTTCTAAAGACCAGTACAATGTCGTCTTCTTTTGATATTTCCAGTCAAATTACCATTGGATGGCAGTAGAAGAGATCAGAAAGTCTTCATCTCTACTCCCTTAAACGTCATTCCTCCTGGACTACCGAAAGACTTTAAAATCCCATCTCACTATCTGTTCTCCACATAGAATCACTGCTCTAGACAAACATAATCATATTACATCCTTGCTTAAAAACTACCAATGGCTTCTCCTCAAGCTTAAGGGAAGGTCCATACCTCTGTTCCACACCACCCCCATTTAAACAATAACTGCAGCACTAAATTGTAATTAACTTTTTGTATGTCTGAATTTCTTATCTAATTAGTGAGTTCTTACATGCCAAATTCAGCATCTTTATCTGTGTATCCCTGGTGCCTAACCTACAGCGCCTAATACACTGCAGGTGCTAAACAAATATTAATATTTGAGCAAAGAGTGAAGGAACTACTATGATATCTCAGTTACAAATGATAACCTCTTCCTGAGAATATTTTTTTTCCCAAAATAAAGTCTGTCCCTGGCTTCCAGACTTAACAGCCTATTCATTCAACAAATAATGTTTGGGATGTTCTTTGACTTTATGAACAATTTCATCACTCCTAATAGACCATAAGCATCTTTACAGCAGCACACTGGCACTACAATTCTTTTTTCTTCCTTTTTTTTTTTTTTTTTTTTTTTTTTTTTGTAAAGGGTGGCAGCTTGGCGGGAACGCCCGCCGTTGAGTGCCGGGGCATTACAGTTCACAGCAACCTCAAACTTTTGGGCTTAAGTGATTCTCTTACCTCAGTTTTCCAAGCAGCTGGGACTACAGGTGTCCTCTACAATACCCGGCTATTTTTTTGTTGTAGCTGTCATTGTTGTTCGGTAGGCTCGGGCTGGGTTCGAACCTGCTAGCCCTGGCGTGTGTGGCTGGTGCCCTAGCTGCTGAGCTATAGGCACCAAGCCAGCACTACAATTATTTGATGCAATAGCTTCTTTAACCTCCTGTATTCTACGAAAGCTATAATTCAACAATATTGTTTCAGAGGTATTTTTCCTTATACTTCAGACTCTATTGTGAATCTTAGTCAATTACTCTGATAGACGAGAGCTTTTCACTAAGTTCAGGACAAAGTTCCTAATGATGGGAGTAAAGTCACATCTATTATAGTGGGGTAGATGGATTACCAAACCCCTATAATCCTAAACTGTCTTTAGAACCCAATCGAATGAGAGTGAGAGATTTTCCATTAAAGGATAGGTGAGGCCAGGGCAGTAGCTCATGCCTGTAAATCCTAGCATACTGGGAGGCCAAGGTGACAGGATTGCTTGAGGTCAGGAGTTTAAGACCAAACTGAGCAAGTGAAAGACCCTGTCTCTACTAAAAACAGAAAAATTAACCCATTGAGACTGAGGCAGGACGACTGTTTGAGCCCAGGATTTTGAGGTTGGAGCAAGCTATGATGAATGCCACTGCACTCTGCACAGGCAATAGATCAAGACTCTGTCTCAAAAACAGAAAACAAACCAGGTGAAACAAACAAAATGAAAAATCCCTAAAACGTACCTTTCAGTGTAATTGTAAAGTGGAAAGCAATTTAGGTAGGAATTAATTGTGCTTTCCCACCCCATCCCAGACACAGGTGTAACAATACCCACAACCCCCAAATCTTGCTTATAATTAAGTAGAATGGCCTTTATAGATAGTCCTGACTACAGCAAGATTTGAATATGATATCACAGAACTAAGAGAATTTTCTTTTGTTCTTTTCCAGCTTTATATTCCATTATTCCTTCTCATAAATCCAAGTCCTTTCCTGTTCTCCTTGTGTCCTTTATATATCAACTGATCAGCTCTCATGAAAGTCAACACATTACTCTAATAATTGGACTTCATTTTTATTGTTTCAGGTTAACTGACAGTTCAAAGAATTAGGTTGCAACTGTTTGCATTTGTTAGGTAAAGTCCCTCTTATAATTGTGTCTTGCCCCCAAGAAGTGTGCCATATACCCTAACATTATGCCCATTAATTGGGACCACACCCAGTAGCCTCCCTCCTCCCACACTTCCCCACCCTCCACCTTGAATTGATTTGAGTTTTTCTCTTATGTGACTGTGTATTATATCTACCTACTGGCTTCAAATTAGAATTGAGTACACTAGAGTCTTGCTTCTCCATTATTGTCATATTTTACTAAGAAAAAAGTGTTTCAATTCCATTAATACAAAAGATGTAAAGTCTTCATCTTTTTTAATAGCTGAATAGTATCCCATGGTATACATAAACCACAGCTTATGAATCCATTCCTGGGTTGGTTGGCATTTGTTTCCACATTTTGGAAGCAAGCTGTAAACTGAGCTATAATAAAAACAGTCCAGTGTAAATGTTCCTATGATAAAAGAAATTTTTTCTTCTGGGTAGATGCCTAGTAATGGGATTGCAGGATCAAATGGAAGGTCTAATTCGAGTTCTTTTAAGATTCTCCATACTGGCCCGGTGCCTGTGGCTCAACGGGCTAAGGCACCAGCCACGTACACCTGAGCTGGCAGGTTCGAATCCAGCCCGGGCCCGCCAAACAATGATGACGGCTGCAACCAAAAAATGGCCAGGCATTGTGGCGGGCGCCTATAGTCCCAGCTACTTGGGAGGCGGAGGCAGGAGACTCGCTTGAGCCCAGGAATTGGAGGTTGCTGTGAGCTGTGATGCCAC